>SKCR01033179.1:0-96610 GCA_019454045.1 Zanthoxylum bungeanum
AGAGATCAGTAAAGAAAGACAATTGACGGGTTAGACGAATCACGAAATGGCTACACAGCCAAATCGATAAGCTCAATGAAACATTGATAAGAAGCATGAGATAGAATAATACGATGACTCAATAAGATGAGCTAAGTCTGGAATCCGTCGTTGAAATAAGGAACCCTTAAAGAAGTAAAGAAATAGAAATACGAAGACACTAGGGAGAACAACTCTTAGGAATATGGTAAACAACTTATATAGAATCGCATGGTAATGAGAAGAAAAGACTAGTTAAAGAGTAGTACCTGAACTAAAGATTCTGTAAAAGATGTCCTAAATAATTAAAGTTGATAGAGTTTTCAGAAAAGAAAGGATACAAGGAGTTTAAAGGACTAAGATGAGAAGAAAATCTAAGTAGCTGAGTAGACTTCGTAAGGAAAAAAAATAACATATAGAGTATAACAGGATTTTGAGAAAGAATAAAGACTTAAGAGGGACAAGCAACAAAAACTAGAAGAAAATGGTACAAAAGCAAATGATGAAGTGATTAGAGAACATGATTCTAGAGAAAGATCATGATAAAAGATAGTATAATCGATAGTCGAGTAGTGAATCAAGAGTGAAGTTGAAAAAGGAGACAATTCAGATAGTACCTAGTGGGACTATCTTAGTGTGGGAGCGGGAACTAGCAACACGGGATTCTCTGACTTAAAGGTGAACAAAACACGTAATCACAACATGGGTATTTGATGAGATTACCACCACCAGGAAGGCGTCAAGATTGATCCCCACCCTCCCAACCCTTGATAGATTGCGACAGCAGAGATGGACCATGATATTCACCTCAGAGTAGTCTCATAAAATAGATGAACCTATAAAGGGTATCGAACCTTTATATTATAAAAGTTTCAGACATAGAATGGAGTAGGAAGAATGATGAAAAGAACATTAACTATAAGATTTAAAAGAAGAATCGTCAAGGTGAGACGACAATGTAAGAAAAATATTTGGTATATCTCAGCGTTAGACTAGAACCAAAGTTCTATTATGTTTTGATTCTTGTGATCTTTGAGAAGCAGCTAGCCATAGTTTTAGTTAATTAAACCATCACGGGTTTAGGATAGCCTTAGTCTCAGTAAAGAAATCCTCAAAGTATAATATGCATAAACGAACTTTGGGTAAGGCTAAGATTTACAAGTAATGCTACCAGACATAAAGAACAAGTCGTGTGAAAGACAGAAACTGAACCGTGTTAGTAAAGTAATCAAAGGTGCATAAAGGTAAAGCAGAACAGTATAACCAGTGTTACCATAGTAATGAAGAACATAGCTTTAGCATAAAGGTGTATATAATCAGACATAGTATAGATACCTTGCCCTAGCCAATCTAGAAGAATCACCAGAGAGAGAGTTACCCTGATATAACATCAAAAATATGAGAAACATTAGTGGATAGTAAGAGTATTTGGAAAGGTTAGTTATAAATCATGAAGACCAAAACCCAGAGATAGTCATAAATGTGAGGACTCAGAAGAGAAAACTTATTATAACAGAAGGTTTAGCAAAGCGGAAAACTGATAATGTCAAATAGTTGGTTGAGATTAGGTGATAATGTTAAGATAAAGTATATTCTATAAAGTCATTTAAATAGAATAGCTGAAGAACTTGAAATATACACAGGTTAAGGGAAAATGAAGGTTATGGGTGAGAACATGAAGAATTATGGGAATACTTTAAAAATGGAAAGTAGCAGAAGTTACTAAGAGTATTTTAAAGTTAGTTTTGTCATAATAAGAGGTATTATACGGGTTGTGAAGTCAGAATAAAATGAAGATGACCAAGAGGACAGACTACAAATATGGCACAATTTTGGAAATGAAAAACTCGTGAAGATAGATGGAGATAAAAGATGTTGAATATAATCAGAAATTTTAGAAATAAAGATCTGTGATACATAAGAGATAGAGGTAGTATGATGACATATACAGAGTAAAAAGTAGAGGATCATGGAGTAAGATTAAAGAATTACCTTTTAGTTAGAAACTCAAGATGTTATGAAATAAGGCCCATGAACTTTGGAGCAGTATGCACAAGTATGACAAGAGATTTCCATAGAATTTAGTATTAAGATCTCAAGAAAATGGATAGCCAGAGACATGGATATCCTGACATCGGCCAGGATAAGTCTATGAGTTGAGCCCCAAGAAGGATTCGAGGATGAATCATATTTAAGGGGGGAGAATTTGTAACGACTGAGAGTTCTGACTACTACACACTGTGAGATGAGTGCCACATAATATAAATTATGATTGGAAACATATACCTTCGTGAGATGACTATCGGTAAATTCTTCGAGAATCCGATATTAGACATTGCGATGTTCCAATAAAGATAACCCATGGTATTTGGGCTGTAACTTTCTCATATGAACTCCGATTTTTACAAATCTTATATCGTCGAAAAGATGAGATCGAGATCTACGACTTTCACGTTGGAATATTTTCCCGAATTAAAAATTGAAGCGAGCAAAAACGTAGGTCAAAATTCTGGAAGAATAGTGCTTGTGGACTCATCTAGAAAAGTCTCAGAACTTCTCAAAATTTCCAAAACTTTATTCATTAATTAATTTACAAATAGATCCCTAGTATAAAAAGGATTACTATTCAATGTTTCAAGAATTTGAAAACAAGAAGAAAAAGAGAGAAATCGTGAGGAAGAGGGAAAGAGGAAGAAGAAAGTAGAGGAAAATAGGAAGGAAAAAGAAGAAGTTAGAAAGAAAATGGAAGGTTTCAACCCAAATTAAGTTGAGGAAGATAAAAGAGAGCATGGAAGCCCTAGTTGAGAATGAAGAATGTGATTCAAGGTAAAAAAATAATCTTGACCCAAATTGTTATTTATTAAGTTTTGATGTTTTGATGATTATGATGTATTGATGACTTGAATGAGATGGTGAATGAGTTATTATTGAGTCAAAAAATTGATGATTGTGGGAAATCCCTAATTTGTTAAACTTTGAGTATGAACTAATTGAATATATAGAAAGGATATGGGTTGATGTTGAGGATGATATTGATAATATATTTTGGGTACTTATTGTAATTATTTTCTTGTGTAGAGATATGGATTAAGTGTTGAACAAATTGAGTGTGAATGGTTGAGGTTAAGACCAGAATTTGGTCTTACGTCGCGACGCATAGAATGTTAGTGTCCTAGATATGCCACGGGATCTCTAAGCGTGATTATTGTGTGAATTAATCAAGAAAGTTGCTGAATACTTACATTAATTTGGATGAGAAGTTTCAAAAATTTCTTTGTAGATAGAAGCTCCAAGCCTTCTTTTAGTGTTTCCAACACTTGGGTGAGTCTCCTATCACCTTGATCAACTCCAAAAGTGCTAGCTTTTACAAATTTTGAAGAACAAAATTTGCCATCCAAGGTAGAGAGAGTTTCAGCCATAGCAAGAATAAGGAGAATGAGAGAGTTTGGTTGCTGTGAATAGTAACCTTATTACAGTTCCAAAGTCAACATGTTAATTTATACTTAGGTTGTGTGTTGAATTTGGGTTGAGTGTAGTATAAGCAAAGTCAAGCCTTACTTGCCAACAAATCAAACCCAAAATCAAGCCTAACCACTTCCATCAAATGTCCAAATTTGATGTTAAGTGAAGTGGGTCCCACCACTTTTAAATTCCAAATTTAAGTCGGCTAATCCAACAAACAACTTCGCTCTGGCCCGAATTCGTTTAATTCCGAATAAACAAATTTGTCGTTGCGACATAATTAAGTCCAATTTAATTAAATAATAATGCCTAGCAAAATTATTACGAAAGTCGCTTACGAATTAATTCTAAATTAATTCGTTCGCCCGAATTAAAATCCAATTTTAATTCCGCTTTGAAATCCGATTTCATTTAATATATCCAATATATTATTTAATCGATTAATTCCAAATTAATCGTTCTCTCTCTTCTATCCGAATTTTATCCCAGATAAATTCTTGCCGCAATTAATCCTAGATTAATTTTCTCTCTCTCATAATTAATCCCAGATTAATTCTGTTCGAGTCAATTGTCATCGGTGAATCTTTGGGAGGCGACCCAAGAGATCCCTAGATATGTTGGCAGTAAATTTACAAGACATGGTTGGCTTCTAGCAAAGCACCGTGCCTACCCAATTCTCCAGAAATATTCTTTTAAGGAATACAAGATCTTTATATAGCGTAGTATACTAAGTATTGCGTATTACGATCCAGTATCGGATATCACATGCTAGGTCCGGGACTGGAGTTGTGTCTGCCCCATATGAAGCATATATCGGATCACTAGCAACTAGTCTCTTTATGATCGGAAAGTCATGACCTCGTCATACTTTCCCGATGGCTATAGCACTATAGAGTACCAGTTCTGTATCCCTGTGTGATCATCATCTCCATATGACTGAAGTGATACTTCTATCTTGACATCACACCCAATGCACTACGATTCTCAGTATACCTAGAAAAGGCGTACACAGAACCTGTTAAAGCCCCGAATGACCCAAACCAAAGTATACTGATTGTCACAAGTATTAGCGATGCAAGTCTCAGGTTAAGACCATATACACCTACCCTGATTCATATTCCCATAGACACATAGTCATACTACCAATGGGATTCCGAGGGGTCTATCCAGAGCGAAGCTAATCCCGTACTATCGGCTAACAGAACCTCCTATCACACTTGCATGAGTATCCAATGCCCAAATATATGCAAACTATGCCGTTAAGCTTCCATAACGTGCACAAGTGTAATACTAGCCTATTCCGTATTATCGATGTCCAGTCTCGATAATACTACGATTAGGAGTATATAATGATTAAACCTTACGTGGATTAATACTATCTCATATTTTATTAATCTAGTACTAATCATATGGACTTTTATCATTTATATATCCAGGTAATCCAATTACAAATGATAAAAGAGCAATTTCCTTTGTCACATAGTTAATTTTGTACAAGAACACCATGTTCTTTACAAAATAGTGATGCTATGAGCCCTAATTATCTAACAATCTCCCACTTGGCCTATAGCCAATCACTCAAGTGTCCAACACCTGAACTATGTACGGGTCACTCAAACTTCTACTGAGAAATAGCTTTCGTCAGTGGATTTGCAAGGTTATCATCTGATGTGATTTATTCGATCATCACATCGTCATGATGTATGATCTAACGAATTAGATGAAACAGTTGAAGTATATACTTGGATCGTTGATGAGACCGCGGTTCCTTAGCCTCTGCTGTAGCCGAGCTCAGCTGCTAACATAACTACTCCTAATCCAATTAGGAATTTATAGATCCAAAATGCTTCTTTTGCTACCTCAGCTGCAACAATATTCCGCTTTTATTGTTTAATCGGTAACAGTATCTTGCTTGAAAGATTTTCAGCTCACTGTTTCGTTATTCAAACTAAATATGTACACTTATTATGACTTACAGTCGTCTTTATCGGTTTGGAAACTTGCAGCGGTGAACCCAGTCACCTCAAGTTCTACTTTCTCCATACTCTCAGAAAGCATCCTTAGTTCATCCAAGATACTCAAGGATGTTCTTTACTTCAATCCAGTGACCATCACCTGGATTGGCCTGATTGCGTCTACATATGCTCAAAGCATATGAGACATCAGGTCGCATATATTTTCATAACATACGAGCTCTGGGATAGTGTCAGCAGCTTTCTTGATCTATCCCAGTAGATATTTATTCATAGAATAAAGCCTGCTTCTCCCAGGTTTTTCATGGAGAATTTTATGAAAGCCAAGCTTTCACCGATTATAGTATGGGAATGTTATTGTCGAGAAGCAATACATCATCAACATAAGGACAATAAATGTCAGCGTGCTCCCACTAACCCTCTTATATACACAAGAATAATCTTTGTTTGGAATTAAATCATATACCATTATGATCACATCAAAACGATGGTTCCAAGAATTCAATACTTGCTTCAATCCACAAATGGATCGATTTAACTTGCAAGCCTTGTTTTTATGTTTTGGCACGACAAAACCGTCAGGATGTTGCATACAAACATCCTCCAAAAGGTTTCCGTTAAGGAAAGCGGTTTTGGAGTCCAGCTGTCATATTTCATAAAAGAAATATGCAACAATAGCAAGCATTATCCGAATGGATTTAATCATGGCAACATGTGAAAAAGTTTTGTCGTAATCGACAATATGTCGTTGATGATACCATTTCTGTACAAGCCTAGCTGCGTACATTTGTATGTTGTCATCCATGTCTGTCTTCCTTGAAGACCATTTGCAACCAATAGGTTTAACGCCTTCTGGTGCATCAACTAGTATCCAAACATGGTTCGTATACACGGACTTCATGGCACTTTGCCATAAAAGGAGTCGATACCTTGTATCACTTCCTCATACGTAGTCGGTCCATCTTCCTCAATAAGATTAATATCTACATGAGGTGAGATCAGAAATCCATACCTCCCAGGTTGTTTTCTCACTCTCTCTAACATACGCGATTCTTGTATATTCGAAAATTGTGGTACAGTTTCATCCATGATGAACTGTTCATGTTTCGTAAGGGATCGGTGCCTGGAATAGTATCACTCCGATTTTCATCGAGTTCTACTTTCCTCCCACTTACCACTACATTTAGGAATTCCTTTTCGAGGAAAATCACATGGAGAGCAACAAATACATTGTTCTCTTGTGAGTTGTATAAGTACTATACTTTGGTTTCCCTAGGATAACCTACAAATAAGCACTTATCCGATTTAGGTTCTAGTTTTGTATCAACTAAACATGTAGAGTATGCCCAACATTCCCGAATCTTCAGGAATGAGAAACCCGATTTCTTTCTTGTTCATATCTAACATGAAGCCTGTCTAACATATTTTTCATGGAACCTTATTCAAAATAAGTATTGCACTGTTTAATGCGTATCCTCAGAAGGAAATTGGAAGCTTAGAGCGACTCATCATTAACCTTACCATGTCCAACTAAGTTCGGTTTCTCCGTTCGGTCACACCGTCCAACTGAGGTGTTCCGAGAGGAGTCCACTGTGAAAGAATACCATATTCTTTCAAGTAATCTTGAAACTCATATGTTTAAGTATTATCCACCATGGTCCAACCGTATTGTTTCAATACTTTTATCGGTTTGTTTTCCTACTTCGTGTCGAAACTCTTTCAATTTCTCAAAAGTTTCCGACTTGTGTTTCATAAGATAAATATAACCATAACATGATTCCACATCCATAAAGGTTACGAAGTATTCATATCCAGCTCTAGCCTAGCTAGATATGGGCCCACTTACGTCACTATGAATGAGGGCTAACATATCGGTGGCACTTGCACATTTACCATGTAAAATGTATTTTAGGCACTTTGTCTAATAAATGAGATTCGTAGATATAAGATCAAATCTGTCCTGGTATCCACTCTTCGAAAGTGTGGATATACGAGTCGTGTTAATGTGTCACATACAATAATGCCACAAATAAGTCCCACTTGGTTTATTCAATTTGAGCTTTTTGTTTGTCATTTTATATGTTTGAGATTCATTTATATTCTAAATATAAATACGGTTATTCACATCTAATGTGTATATCTCAATATCATCTTTATAAACAAAACACCCAATGTTCTGGAATACAAAGGTATACCCGCAACAGGTTGTACTAGGTATAGAGATAATGTTTCTAGTCAAACTAGGTACATTATAACAGTCTTCTAATTTAAGTACATGCCTTAAGGGCAGTTCCAAAACTTAGGTTTCTACGGCCAAAACAGCGACTCTCGTCCCATTTCCGACTCGCAGGTCGATCTCATCTGAAGCCAGTCTCCTGCTAATCAGCAGATTCTACACATCAGTACATATTTTTATGTACCACATCCAGTATCAAAATCCAATTCTTAAAACTAGTAGTGGACATGTTTATAACAAACATACCTGAAGCCGGAGCCTTGCCCTACCTTCACTTCCTTCATGTCTGCCTTGTCCATACGGCAGTCACGCTTCCAGTGACCCTGTTTGCCACAGTTTAGGCAGACATCTTGGGATATGTCATTTGTCTTCCCAGAAGACTGTGACGATTTTGCCTTGCCTTTTTCTTCACACCCCCAGAAGCCTTCGGCCAAGCCTTGGCTTTCTGGGATGTCGAAGTAAAATGCGCCTTGCGCTTCTTGCCTTTTTAGAAGCTCTGGCTCTTCCTCCTGAGTATAGCCATTAACTCTCCAAGAGTTTTCTCTTTGTCCATCATGTTGAAGTTCATGACGAAACCGCCTCAGTATTCGGGTAGAGACTGTAAGATCAAATCTATGGAAGTCTCGGCCTCGTAGGTAATGCCAGCTAACCTAGCTGTTCGATGTCAGCAATCATCTGCGACACCTAGTGCTCGACAAATGTACCCTCTGACATGCGTGAGTGAAAGAGCTTCTTTTGCAATTCATACTTCTAAGATCTAAGGTTAGATCTATGAAGATCCTTTAATTTCAACATCATGGTATACGGATCTAATCCTTAGTTCTGACGACGAAATTAAAGAGTCATTGCAGCAAGCATAACGGATTGAACACTAAAGTTATCATCACGATGAGTCTTCCAAAGCTCATGCTCTACTATTTGCTCAACTCCGGGCTCAGGCCCGAGAGGTTTCTCTATCAAATAGAGTAACTTCTCAGCTCTCAGGACTATCCTGAGATTCTTTTCCCAATCTAGAAAATTAAAGCCGTTAAAGACATTTTCACCCAGGATTATGTCCTTTGACGCTAATCTTTCAGGTCATCTTGATTGCTATAGTCCAACTATCCAATCAACGATTTCAGGTACAATCAAATGTAATGATTACTATAGTCTAACTATATAACCAACTATAAATGATTGGTTAAATTCAAATGTATTGATTACTATAGTCCAACTATATAACCAACTACAAATGAAGTAGTTTGAATACAGTCCAACTGTTCAATTAAAACAACAATTGAATATTAGTCCAACTAATATATATAAATTTAATGACGAAAAATAAAGAGCGCGTATTAGCCAGTATTAAACGAATATTACAAATTTAATACTAACCTCCCACTATTTTTCGGCGAGCCTCTAACCCTCTGTGGAGTACTCGGGAAACCTAGTTTCCTAGTGGGCTAGGATCCCGTTAAATAACACACAACCTTGACTTTGGCCAACAAGCTGTATGAAACTTAACTAGGTAGATCTCTAAGATCAATTGGATCTCATCCAATTCCTAGATCCAGTAGGTGGACCTCCAAGTCCGAAACATATATCCAATATATGTAAATATATCCAATATATTTCCTAACATGTTTCCTCTGAATCAACTAAGCCTTGGCTTTGGCTCAACAAACTTAATGATTCCAGTTAAGTGTGACCCATTGACAGTGGGAAAGCTTCGTAATCGAAGTCGATGAACTAGAAGTGACCTTGACTTTGGCCAACAAGTCACAACCGCCCAAGACATACGATATGGAACAAAGCTTACGCGGTTCAAACACATCCGCGATGGACAAAGGTCTTGACTTTGGCCAACAAACCAATGTCAATCTTGGATCTTGAGAGAGAACCATTCAATAGAAGGAAAAACTCTTAATATTGAATGAGGGTTTTTCGCGTAAATTGGAAACCAATTTATTATCTTTAATTAGGTCTCATCATACACCCTTAAACATGCATTCTAAAAGCATAATAAGGCGCGATAAAATTTAATAATGATATGCGGATGGATATATAACAAATTTTCCTAGAACAAATCTCTCCATTTCCTTTCTCCCGCTAGCACTATTCTTACTTCTACCCAATTACATAACACTAAAAGAAACCTCATTTACATCGAGGGGAATTGGTGAGAAGAGAAATACAAAGAGAAAAGAGATAATAGGCTGGACACGCAGGTCCAATTTAATAAATTCTAAATTTATTACAACAATTTCCAAAATTTCCCCCACTCTTCTAATATCCATCCGATATACATTATTCATACAATACATCCAAGTATTCACACAAAACATGATATTCAATCAATCTAATCCAATTAATTAATCTTTGAATTAATGACCATCCAATGTTCAAACAATGATTTGATTTGTGCGAGTCCAACTCGTTTAAGAATAAATACTCAAAGTACGTATTCTTGAATTATATCGAACTACAATTTCAAATCCAATTTAAATTGTATCCAATATTAATTCATGTTTAATTCCAAATTAAACAATTACACTTTCAATAGTGCCTTTAAGGAATTGGATTCCAAATCCAATCCAATTGGGTCTCAAAGGCCCAATTAGCATCCAATACTATTAAATTAAAGTCCAATGGGCTTTCAATTGATTCTTTAGGCATGGGCTTTGGCCATTATGGATCAAACCCAAAATGTCAAGGCCCAAGTTAGGAATCACCCTATGCCATAAAATCAATTTAGGCCCATTAAGCCCAATAAAATTATTAAAGGCCCAATGTCATATTTTTGGACTTTATGGAAATGGTTTAGGCCCAAATATGATCCAAGACCAAAATTTGGCACAACCAAGCCCATTAGCCCAAATACAACAAATTAGATTAATATATCATTCCAAATTACATATTACATATTAATCCATTTCAAGTGTAATTAACACAATTAATTAATTTATCATGCTTAACATCTAATTTATGTCCAACACAAATTAATCAAAATCAATCTTTCCAACATGCTTCATATCTCACGGCAATGGCAATAAAATAATATCCAATTTGATTTCAATCCAATTAAATAAACATTCAACATCCAAGATTCATTTCATGCCAATTAACATATCCAATTGTTAAAATTCAAAAAAATCACCATGAGTTACATCTGGGGTACCATTCGGCCAAGCTAACAAATTTGGGAAATTTTGATCCAATCAATTTTTCACAATCCAATGATACACAACTCCAAGTCATCATCATCCAAGCATAACCAAACATCCAATTTTTCATTTTCATGCTCCAAGCAAAAATGCCCAAATTAAAGTCATGAACCCAAGAATCAAATCAAGCTTAGATCTCTCTCTGATACCATTGTTAGTGTCCTAGACATGCCACATGATCTCTAAGCGTGATTATTGTGTGAATTAATCAAGAAAGTTATGGAATACTTACATTGATTTGGATGAGAAGTTTCAAAAATTTCTTTGTAGATGGAAGCTCCAAGCCTTCTTTTAGTGTTTCCAACACTTGGGTGAGTCTCCATATCACCCTGATCAACTCCAAAAGTGCTAGCTTTTACAAATTTTGAAAAACAAAATTTTCCCGCCAAGGTAGACAGAGTTTCAGCCATAGCAAAAAGAATGAGAAGGAGAGAGTTTGATTGCTGTGAATAGTAACCTTATTACACTTCCAAAGTCAACAAGATAATTTATACTTAGGTTGTGTGTTGAATTTGGGTTGAGTGTAGTATAAGCAAAGTCAAGCCTTACTTGCCAACAAATCAAACCCAAAATCAAGCCTAACCACTTCCATCAAATGTCCAAATTTGATGTTAAGTGAAGTGGGTCCCACCACTTTTAAATTCCAAATTTAAGTCGGCTAATCCAACACGCAACTTCACTCGGGCCCGGGTTCGTTTAATTCCGAATAAACGAATTTGTCGTTGCGACATAATTAAATCCAATTTAATTAAATAATAATGCCTAGCAAAATTATTACGAAAGTCGCTTACGAATTAATTCTAAATTAATTCGTTCGCCCGAATTAAAATCCAATTTTAATTCCGCTTTGAAATCTGATTTCATTTTATATATCCAATATATTATTTAATCGATTAATTCCAAATTAATCATTCTCTCTCTTCTATCTGAATTTTATCCCAGATAAATTCTTGCAGCAATTAATCCTAGATTAATTTTCTCTCTCTCATAATTAATCCCAGATTAATTCTGTTCGAGTCAATTGTCATCGGTGAATCTTTGGGAGGTGACCCAAGAGATCCCTGGATATGTTGGCAGTAAATTTACAAGACATGGTTGGCTTCTAGCAAAACACCGTGCCTACCCAATTCTCCAGAAATATTCTTTTATGGAATACAAGATCTTTATCAAGCGTAATATACTAAGTATTGTGTATTACGATCCAGTATCGGATATCACATGCTAGGCCTGGGACTGGAGTTGTGTCTGCCCCATACGAAGTATATATCGGATCACTAGCAACTAGTCTCTTTATGATCGGAAAGTCATGACCTAGTCATACTTTCCCGATGGCTATAGCACTATAGAGTACCAGTTCTGTATCCCTGCGTGATCATCATCTCCATATGACTGAAGTGATACTTCCATCTTGACATCACACCCAATACACTACGATTCTCAGTATACCCAGAAGAGGCGTACACAGAACCTGTTAAAGCCCCGGACGACCAAAACCAAAGTATATTGATTGTCGCAAGTATTAGCGATGCAAGTCTCAGGTTAAGACCATATACACCTACCCTGATTCGGATTCCCATAGACACATAGTCATACTACAAATGAGATTCCGAGGGGTCTATCCAGAGCGAAGCTATTCCCGTACCATCGGCTAACAGAACCTCCTATCACACTTGCATGAGTATCCAATGCCCAAATATATGAAAACTATGTCGTTAAGCTTCCATAACGTGCATAAGTGTAATACTAGCCTATTCCGCATTATCGATGTCCAGTCTCGATAATACTACGACTAGGAATATATAATGATTAAACCTTACGTGGATTAAAACTATCTCATATATGATTAATCTGGTACTAATCATATGGACTTTTATCATATATATATCCAGGTAATCCAATTATAAATGATAAAAGAGAAATTTCCTTTGTCACATAGTTAATTTTGTACAAGAACACCATGTTCTTTACAAAATAGTGATGCTATGAGTCATAATTATCCAACAATCTCCCACTTGGCCTATAGCCAATCACTCAAGTGTCCCACTTGGCCTATAGCCAAAGGTCTGTGCGTCGTGACGCGCAAGACAAAAGTTTGAGCATGCTTCTGGACGATGCATGTCGCTACGCACAATACCTGCGTTGCGACGCGTGGCCAAAGAATATCCCAAAATCAGTTTTTAAAGTCCAGCTTCACCCTAGCATATTAGAGACCACCAATAGGGTCTCGTATCAGTTCACATACATACATTACATCTTATCATGAGCATGTTATATCAAGCGATGATATCACGTATTTGAATTGAGAATTTTAGCCTAATTCCGAAAATTATCTCGTGGTTTTTTGTCTAATCAAGTTATCACTTATAGACCATTGTAGGAGTTGTAATTTTCCTTCAACGAAGCAGTATAGCTCCAGTAACATTCCTATTAGTGAGTGGACATTTTCTTTAAAATTTGATTTATTTTACTATGTTGCTATTCAAATCAGACTTATTTTTCGCTTTTAGGGTGATAGACAGTTTTATTATCAGTTATATTTTACTTAGTATGTTTTGAGAAAAGAAATTTTGTTAAGACATATGATTTATGTTTTTCGAGGCATGGGGGAAAAACCCACCACAGTATGCAACTTGTACATACATGGAATTGACGGACAGCACATGTGCACATGTAGAGAACTGGGGGGACGACGATATGTAATGCCCCCAGATCCTAGTTCAGGACTAGGGATGACAGATGCCCCTAAATCTTAGTTTCAGAGCTTAGAGGGTAGCATAGATCCGCACCCTCAATTCTAGTTCAGTGGCTTAGGGACGGCAATATGTAACGCCCCAAGACCACTAGTTTCAAGGACATAAGTGGCATACTTTGGGAGACGGCGATACGTAATGCCCCAAAGTCATGGTTTTGCATTCCTGGCTCTGGTTAGGCGTATGGGGAACGACGATACGTAACGCCCCATACGTCAAATTTTTCAGATACATACAAGTTTTCAGATATCAGATTTTCAGAAAAAGAGTTTCAGATATCATATTTTCAGAAATAGTTTACAAAAAGAATATTTCAGAAAAATAAGCTTTATAAAAGAGATTTCAGACGAAGTTTTCAGAAAAGAGTTTTCATATAAAGTTATTTCTGGAACTTTGGTTTTAGAACCTAATGTTTTGATATCAATATTTAGTTTTTCGTCCACTCACTTAGATCGTACAACGATCTAACCCCCCACCCTCAGTTTTCTGATATTGCAGGTATTCTTGGAGGATAAGCTCGGGGGAACGGATACTGATGCAGTCACTAGGGTATGGAGTCCATCAGTTCAAGTCAGAAAGAGTATGAGTCCAGTCAGAGTCAAATATAAGTCGTGTATTAGTTTCTGATTATGTGATTGTAGGACACAGAAATCGGGGACGCAGTTCTAGACTCGCGGCCTAGTTGGGAGTACGAAATAACATGGAGTCGCCACCCGGTGTGAACCGGGACAAAGATTTAAGGCCGCACTCACCCCTCGCAAGGGAAGACCTCAAACCATTGGGTTCAGAATGGTCCCTTACTTATGTCACTTGTGATGATATGATTTGTGCAATAAACTAACCGAATCTATTCAACATTCATGTTCAAGGGTAATCTACGCCTAAGTCCGCATGCATAATAATAACAATGAGAACCTATATCTAGGTTCGCATACTTCAAAGTAAGTTGTCATAACGGCAAACACGCAATAACATACAATCATCACACAAGCATGCTCAATTATCTAATGTGGAAAATAAATAAGAATCTAAGCATAAATATAAATTAAATCCCTAATGTGAAAACAACCTAATTATGCATAAAGAAATATATTTCTATCGACTAAATCATGCTTAAGATAAATAACATGCTAACAACCTAATCATGCTTTAATAACAAATAAATAACCTACGAATTACAACATGCTCAAACACAAGTTTGGATGAGACGAAATACGTGTCTCTTAAGTGGTACGTGGCGTTGTATCCCGAGTACAAACCGCACTACCGTCCATTCGGATTCGGCTACGGAATTTACGTCCGGGTTTCCATCCTATATACCACAAAAGGGAACCCATATTCCGCTCATCCAACAATCACATCATGCCTCAAACGACTCTCATGCGATAATATTCAAACTAAATAAAATAAATGAAAGATAATAAATAAAAGGGTGCCATCAGGTCTAACCTCTTTTGTCGTCTCACGAAAGCGCGTTACACGGCTGTCGGAAGGGAGAATTCTTTGCAACTTTTCTGGTTCACTAATCCAACGTTTTTCCTCGCTGTTTCGCTTTCTGGGCTGCTATTTTCACTCCGTTTCGCTGTTATTTTAGGGTCAGTTTCTGGACAGTTTCGGTGGTTATTTGTACTGGTTTGGACTGCAGTTTTGGAAGGGTTCTAGGGACAGTTTTTGTTACTGTTTTGGGCAGTTTTTAGGGATTGTTTTGTGCTTATTCTGCAGCAGTTTCGGGGGGGTGTTTTGGGGGTTTTCTGGACTATTTTCAGGTGTGTTAGGGGACTGTTTCCGGCATTTTGGGGGGGGGGGGGTGTTTTGAGCAGTTTCGGGGGCTAAGTGCGTGCAGTTAAAGGGGCTGTTATGGAGGCTTGGTTAACATTGTTGTTGTGGGCTGCAGGGTTGCTACTTGTTATGGCATGAGTTGAAGGCAGTGGGGTTAAAAGTTGTGTGGGGCAGGTGGCTTACTATAGGCGCATGTGACTAGGGCTGGTGTGTTGATGATTCATCGATGTGGGATTTAGTTATTAGGTTTAGTGGCTTACGTGAGGAGGGTTGTGGCGAGGCTTGGCTAATGGCGTGAAGGGTTTGTTTGTTTTTTGTGAGTGGGTTTGTGAGACAGATGGCGTGGTGCATGTGGGGTTTCAACGTTAGTGGGCTAAGGTTTACGTGAGAGAGAATGAAGTTTGAGATGATGAGGGTTTGCTTTGGCGTGGTTTGTTAAGGTGAACAGGTGGCGTTAGGGTGATGGCGTGGAGCAGGCAGGCTGGTTGCGTGGAGGGTTAAGGGCTGGCAGTGGCGTTAAGGCTGTGCGTCAGTGAGGGCAGGTGGCCATGTGAAGGGCTCGATGCGGTCCTTTCAGGCTTATGTGTGAAGGGTTGTTGTGGTGTGTTATCTTCAGTGAGGGGCTGAATGTGGCTTGCTGGATTGCGTGAAGCGTGAGGAGGGTCAGACAGTGAGTGGTTGATCTGTGTGTGTCGTGTGAGTTGATGAGAGGTGTGCCATGTGAGTTGATTTTGTGAATGGAGAGGCGTGAAGTCTGGTTGAAAGAGAGTGGCGTGAGGTCTTCTAGGGTTTGTTGTTGTTTATATAGTGAGAGGGTAGGGTTATGGTTTATTTGAAAGGAAAGAAATCAATTAATTTATGTGTGTGTTTAATTTTAATTATTTAAGGCATGAAATTATTTAAATTAGGTGAGTAATTTATTTAATTTTGAAATTTAATTTAATTAGATTTAGTTTAATTTAATTTGTGAATTTAATTTAATTGGTTATAATTGGATTGGACTTTAATTAGCTATTTAATTTAATTTCAATTTAGTTATTTAATTTAATTTCAATTTAGTTTTTAATTTAATTTTAATATTTTTTAATTAAATTTATTTGTGACATGTATTTTAAATGTTTTAATTATTTAATTTGTGACATGTATTTTAAATGTTTTAATTATTTAATTTGTGAGATGTGTTTTAAATGTTTTAATTATTTAATTTGTGAGATGTGATTTATGGGTTTGGTTTGTTTTAAAATAGAGGTCCAACAAGCGAACCCGAAGCGAAACAAGCGAGTTAAATCTGACAAAATGCTAATTTCCAACTTTACCCTTCCAACGTTCGTTTCCCGCGGCTTTCACAACTAAAAAGGTAGTGTCTCCATACGAGACTCATCATCGGGCTGATATGCAAAAATGCAATGCCTACAGTCGCCCCCACTTTGATGGGACTTGTGCAGTGTGTGACAATGACAATCCTATCAAAGTACGTGCAATGCATTTTTACTTACCTGGCTCGCCAGCTGCCACCTGACTTGCCTGCTACTTCGAACTGATTTGATGATGTAGTAGATATGGTGGCGAGGCGCCTCGACCTCTGGGCTTTGTTCCCGAACCACCGAATGTGAACTGTGATGATAATGCAGTGGGCCCTCGACCCTGGGATGCATCCCGGAACTGCAACCGACAACGGGGGCACCTCGACCCTGGGCACCTCGACCCAACACCGATGTCAATAGGGACCTCGCCCTCGAACTGATGATGTAGTGGGCACTTCGACCTGGGCACCTCGACCCGGAACTACAATCGACAATGGGGGCACCTCGACCCTGGGCACCTCGACCCAACACTGTCGACAATAGAGACCTCGCCCTCGAACTGATGATGTAGTGGGCACCTCGACCCTGGGCCCTCGACCCGGAACTACAACCGAAAACGGGGGCACCTCGACCCTGGGCACCTCGACCCAACACCACTGACAATAGAGACCTCACCCTCGAACTGATGATGTAGTGGGCACCTCGACCCGGAACTACAACCAACAATGGGGGCACCTCGACCCAACACCGCTGACAATAGGGTCCTCGCCCTCGAACTGATGATGTAGTGGGCACCTCGACCCTGGGCACCTCGACCCGGAACTACAACCAACAACGGGGGCACCTCGACCCAACCCGCTGACAATAGGGACCTCGCCCTCGAACTGATGATGTAGTGGGCACCTCGACCCTGGGCACCTCTACCCAACACCGCTGACAATAGGGACCTCGCCCTTGAACTGATGATGTAGTGGGCACCTCGACCCGGAACTACAACCGACAACAGAGGCACCTCGACCCACAACAACGCTGAAAAAATATGGGCCTCGACCCAGGGACGCATCCCGAAAATGATGATGCAGTGGACCTCGATCCAGGGACGCATCCCGAAAATGATGATGCCGTGGACCTCGATCCAGGGACGCATCCCCAAACTGCTGATGATGTGGGTCACGACCCTGAGACGCATCCCCAAAACTGATGATGTGGGTCACGACCCTGGGACTCATCCCCAAAACTGATACTGATGTGTCCGTACCCGGAGTGCCATACCTGGCAAGACTGCCCAGCTTGTTCATTCCCAAACTGTGTTTCCATTCTCGGAGTGCCATTCCCGGCTTGTTCATTCCTGAACTGTGTTCCATTCTTGGAGTGCCATTCCCGGCTCGTTCATTCCCGAACTGTGTTTCCATTCTCGGAGTGCCATTCCCAGCTTGTTCATTCTCGAACTTTGCTCCATTCTCGGATTACCATTCTCGGGAAAACTGATACTGAACTAAAGTGGGCCTCGCCCTCAGAGTGCCATACTCGGCCAGACTTATTCTGAACTAATGTGGGCCTCGGCCCCAGAGTGTCATACCCGTCAAGACTTATTCTGATAACGATATGGGCCTCACCCCCAGAGTGCCATACCCGGCAAGACTGATACTAATAAAGATGTGGGCCTCGCCCCCAAAGTGTCATACCCTGCAAGACTGATACTGAACTAATGTGGGCCTCGCCCCTAGAGTGTCATACCTGACAACATTGATACTGATAATGATGTGGGCCTCACCCCCAAAGTGCCATACCCGGCCAAACTGATGCTGATGCTGATATTCCATTCTCAGAGTGCCATTCTCGGCGTGCTCATTCTCGAGCTGTCCATTCCCGGACTATATCTCCATTCTCGGAGTGCCATTCCCGGCAGAACTGATCTGATGTGATGTGGGCCTCGCCCCCAAATGCCATACTCGGCAGAAACTGATCTGATGCTATGTGGGCCTTCCCCCAGAATGCCATACCCGGCAGAAACTGATCTGATGCTATGTGGGCCTCGCCCCCAGAATGATATATCTGGCAGAACTGATCTGATGTCTTCATACTCGGAGTGACGTACCTGACTGATCTGATATCTCCATACCTGAAGTGCCGTACCTGGCAAACTGATCTGATGTCTCCATACCCGGAGTGCCGTACTTGGCAAAACTGACTTGATATGTCTCTACCCCGAGTGCCGTACCTGGCAAACTGATCTGATATCTCCATACCCGGAGTGCCGTACCTGGCAAAACTGATACTGATGTCTCCATACCCGGAGTACCATACCCGGCAAAACTGATGCTGATAATGATGTGGGACTCACCCCTAGAGTGCCATACCCGACAAGATTGATATTGATGCTAATATAGGCCTCACCCCCAGACTGATGCTGATGTGGGCCTCGGCCCTGGGATTCATTCCTTGGATTCATTCCAAATTCTGACGACGTGGGGCTCGACTTTAGGATTCATTCCCTGGATTCATTCCAAATTCTGACAACGTGGGCCTCGGCCCTGGGATTCATTCCCTGAATTCATTCCAAATTATGACGACGTGGGCCTCGGCCCTGGATTCATTCCAATTTTGACGATGTGGGCCTCGGCCTTGGGATTCATTCCCTGGATTCATTCCAAATTCTGATGACGTGGGCCTCGGCCCTGGGATTCATTCCTAAAACTACTAACAATATGGGCCTCGACCCTGGGATTCATTCCCAATGCTGCTGACAATGTGGGCCTCGACCCTGGGATTCATTCCCGATGCTGCTGATAATATGGGCCTCGACCCTGGGATTCATTCCTGATGCTGCTAATAATGTGGGCCTTGACCCTGGGATTCATTCCCGATGCTGTTGATAATATGGGCCTCGACCCTGAGTTGATACTGATGTGGGCCTCGCCCCAAACTGATTTTGATGTGGGCCTCGCCCCAGACTGAAACTGATGTGGGTCTTGCCCCAAACTGATACTGACGTGGGCCTCACCCCAAACTGATTGGGCCTCGCCCCAAACTGATACTGATGTGGGCCTCAACCCCGTGACTCATCCCCAAACGAATACTGATATTGGCCTCAACCCTAGGACTCATCCCCAAACTGAAACTGATCTGGCCTCAACCCTGGGACTCATCCCCAAAACTACTACTCATATGTTGCTGATTCTGGTTGGCTTGTCTTTGCCGCTTTCTCTTTTTCTTCTTTGAAACCTGTGAATACAAAACAAAACAAACACAAAAAAGAATGCAAAATATGTTACGTGTATGCATGCATTCATGAATGAATTTCCTATTCCGCTGGGTTAGGTCTTCCCCCAGTTCTCCAAGTGATTGCTCAGTCTTCTCTCTGGTCTCATGGCTCAATTTTTTGTTATTTTCTTTATTCACGGGGTGGTAGACTGGTCGCTCCAGTCTTAATTTAGCTTTCTGTTCTCTACTGTTTGCACTTGGTCAAGATGAACCACATGGTGGGGCCTTCCATATCATCATACTATATCACATGCTACGAAATAGTCCTAATAGTTATACATATTATCGTCCTTAAGGAATGCCCAGTAATGAAATCAGAGAACATTCAAACACTCAATGCAACTCAAATCTGAGTTTTTGAATAAATGATCTATGCCAGTCTCAAAATGTGTGTGTGCAAAGGTTCTTTCACAGCTTGATCCTTAAGCAAGCTTCAATGATTTCGTTTCAAAAATTAGGATCGGTGGGTCAAACCAACCTAGATGTCTCAATTATATTCCGCAATTACTTTTTCGTGCTCAATGTGGTATGGCTTTATCTCTCTTTTCCTTCGTCTCTCATTTTTTCCTTTTCATTTTGAACTTCATTTTTTTTTTCTTTTCATTTTCTTTTCATTTTTTCAACACAGCTACCCTTTAAGGTAGCATTTCTCCTCATGGTGGTCCTAATACTCGCGCCATGGGTAGCTTCACGCTTATCGGTTATAGGTGGTTCAATTCTTTTCTTTAGAGACTTTTCTTTCATTTTCAACCATACCACACATCATACATAAGCAAATCAAGATAGACATCTAAGCAAACGGTCATTCACCGACCTACAATTTCTTCTTCGTAGTCATTGTGCTAACTACTCAGGTTTTCACTGCTAAGAACTATAATCAAGTGTTTACGAGTCTAACATAGATCAATTACTTAAATTATCAGATAAAAGCACGTCAAAGGTTTATCGTTTCTAAGGTTTCACCCTAAAGTAATCAATTTCATCATCGGACTTATGTCTAACTATCAAGGACTAAAACAAACAAATTTTTTTTTTCTTTTTTTTTTCTTTTTTTAAGGTCCCCCAAATGGTCTTTCTATCCTTGCCGTGAGGTTTTCTGTTTCTCGATTTCCTCTTCCCCGCTATCCATGTTTGCTAAACTCCTCTTGACAAACCTCTTTCTTTTTCTTCTGTAACCCAACGGATATCTATGATGGCTTTTAAGACACGGGGTTAACATGATGCGTGTATGCATGAGATGCATGAGATACGTTCAATGTATGTAATATATAAGCCCAATTAAGAATTTTCACACTAGTTGGCCCATTATCATTTTAAAGTATTCAATCACACTATTGCGCGGTGCAAACTTGTCCCAATTGAAAAGGCCCAACATGTTTACACTTTGCGATAACATGGCTAAACAACTTCAAATTATAAGAGGCCCAAACATAAAATGGCCAACCGACATTTTAGAAGCTTTTGGCCCAACTGTCAAAGGACACGAACTCGTCCCAGTTTAAATGGCCCAACAAGTTCACATCTTTTGACAAAAGGTCCAACTGGATCCAAATGACGACGGTCCAAAACATCAACATAAAAATAATAATAATAATTTCTACTAGTTTTACGACTAAGGTTCACATGTGGGTTTACGGGAGTGCGGACAAAGGCTCTCGCTGACAATGCCTTTAACTAAACCCCTTCAACCCACTGTAGACACGGTTAATTAAAGCACAAATCAAAACATTACAAGACATTATTTCGGGGCCAATTCTCTAAATCCCCAGTGGAGTCGCCAGACTGTAGGACACAGAAATCGGCGACGCTGTTCTAGACTCACGGCCTAGTTGGGAGTACGAAATAACATGGAGTCGCCACCCGGTGTGAACCGGGACAAAGATTTAAGGCCGCACTCACCCCTCGCAAGGTAAGACCTCAAACCATTGGGTTCGGAATGGTCCCTTACTTATGTCACTTGTGATGATATGATTTGTGCAATAAACTATCCGAATCTATTCAACATTCATGCTCAAGGGTAATCTACGCCTAAGTCCGCATGCATAATAATAACAATGAGAACCTATATCTAGGTTCTCATACTTCAAAGTAAGTTGTCATAACGGCAAACACGCAATAACATACAATCATCACACAAGCATGCTCAATTATCTAATGCGGAAAATAAATAAGAATCTAAGCATAAATATAAATTAAATCCCTAATGTGAAAACAACCTAATTATGCATAAAGAAATAAATTTCTATCGACTAAATCATGCTCAAGATAAATAACATGCTAACAACCTAATCATGCTTTAATAACAAATAAATAACCTACGAACTATAACATGCTCAAACACAAGTTTGGATGAGACGAAATACGTGTCCTTAAGTGGTACGTGGCGTTGTATCCGAGTACAAACCGCACTACCGTCCATTCGGATTCGGCTACGGAATTTACGTCCGGTTTCCATCCTATATACCACAAAAGAAAACTATTCCGCTCATCCAACAATCACAATCTGCTCCAAAAAACGACTCTCATGCGATAATATTCAAACTAAATAAAATAAACGAAAGATAATAAATAAAAGGGTGCCCTCAGGTCTAACCTCTTTTTTCGTCTCACGAAAGCGCGTTACACACGGCCGTCGGAAGGGAGAATTCTCTGCAACTTTTCTGGTCACTAATCCACATTTTTCCTCACTGTTTCGCTGTCTGGGCTGCTGTTTTCACTCCGTTTCGCTGTTGTTTTAGGGTCAGTTTCTGGACAATTTCGGTGGTTATTTGGACTGGTTTGGACTGCAGTTTTGGAAGGGCTCTAGGGGCAGTTTTTGTTACTATTTTGGGCAGTTTTTCGGGACTGTTTTGTGCTTATTCTGCAGCAGTTTCGGGGGTGTTTTTGGGGGTTTTCTGGACTATTTTCAGGTGTGTTAGGGGACTGGTTCCGGCATTTTCGGGGGGGGGGGGTGTTTTGGGGACTATTTTGAGCAGTTTCGGTGGCTAAGTGCGTGCAGTTAAAGGGGCTGTTATGGAGGCTTGGTTAACGTTGTTGTTGTGGGCTGCAGGGTTGCTACTTGTTATGGCGTGAGTTGAAGCAGGCAGTGGGGTTAAAAGTTGAGTGGGGGGCAGGTGGCTTACTATAGGCGCATGTGACTAGGGCTGGTGTGTTGATGATTCATCGATGTGGGATATAGTTATTAGGTTTAAGTGGCTTACGTAAGGAGGTTTGTGGCGAGGCTTGGCTAATGGCGTGAAGGGTTTGGTTGTTTATTGTGAGTGGGTTTGTGAAGACAGATGGCGTGGTGCATGGGGGGTTTCAACGTTAGTGGGCTAAGGTTTACGTGAGAGAGAATGAAGTTTGAGATGATGAGGGTTTGCTTTGGCGTGGTTTGTTAAGGTGAGCATGTGGCGTTAGGGTGATGGCGTGGAGCAGGCAGGCTGGTTGCGTGGAGGGTAAGGGCTGGCAGTGGCGTTAAGGCTTTGCGTCAGTGAGGGCAGGTGGCTATGTGATGGGCTCGATGCGGTCCTTTCAGGCTTATGTGTGAAGGGTTGTTGTGGTGTGTTGTCTTCGGTGAGGGGCTGAATGTGGCTTGCTGGATTGCGTGAAGCGCGAGGAGGGTCAGGCAGTGAGTGGTTGATCTGTATGTGCCGTGTGAGTTGATGAGAGGTGTGCCGTGTGAGTTGATTTTGTGAATGGAGAGGCGTGAGGTCTGGTTGAAAGAGAGTGGCGTGAGGTCTTCTAGGGTTTGTTGTTGTTTATATAGTGATAGGGTAGGGTTAGGGTTTATTTGAAAGGAAGAAATCAATTAATTTATGTGTGTGTTTATTTTAATTATTTAAGGCATGAAATTATTTAAATTAGGTGAGTATTTATTTAATTTTGATATTTAATTTAATTAGATTTAGTTTAATTTAATTTGTGAATTTAATTTAATGGTTATAATTGGATTGGACTTTAATTAGCTATTTAATTTAATTTCAATTTAGTTATTTATTTAATTTCAATTTAGTTATTTAATTTAATTTTAATTATTTTTAATTCAATTTAATTTGTGATATGTATTTTAAATGTTTTAATTATTTATTTTGTGAGATGTGTTTTAAATGTTTTAATTATTTAATTTGTGAGATGTGATTTAATCGGATTGGTGTGTGTTTTAAAATAGAGGTCCAACAAGCGAACCCGAAGCGAAACAAGCGAGTTAAATCTGACAAAATGCTAATTTCCAACTTTACCCTTCCAACGTCCGTTTCCCGCGGCTTTCACAACTAAGAGGTAGTGTCTCCATACGAGACTCATCATCGGGCTGATATGCAAAAATGCAATGCCTACAATGATATCTTTGTACAAACATATTTTTCATGTATACAGTTATTGAAGTTGAGTTGCATATTCGATTATTAAGTTCGGGCCACAGTCCTATACATAAGGAATATAATTAGAAGGAAAGTATTAGTAAAATGTTTTTGGTTGAAGATTCAGAGGCTCGAGGGAATGGTACGGCATGTTCCTTGCCGATAACATCTCCCGGATTGTGAATGTTACAAAAGGCCTATTACAAAAGTGCTTACCTCCATCACTTATAATGGCCTGAAGGATTCCAAAACGATTTAAAATATTTTCTTTTAAAAATTTAATCATAGTTTTGTGATCATTGTTTCAACAAGGAATCGCCTCAACCCATTTTGGGACATAATCAACTGCAACTAAAATATATAAAAATCCAAATGATGGTGGAAATAGACCCAATGAAATCTATCCCCTAACAATCAAAGATTTCAATGATAAGGATGGGATTTAAAGGCATCATGTTTCTTTTTGAAATGGATCCCGACTTTTGATAATTTTCACTAGTTTTACAAAACATGAGTATCTTTAAAAATGGTGGGCCGATAAAATCCACACTGCAAGATTTTTGTAGCAGTTTTATTAGATGAAAAATGACCTCCACGTGCTTCTGAATGACAAAACTAAATAACACCACTTATCTCACTGTCCGGTATGCATCGTCAGAAAATTTGATCACGGCAATACTTGAACAGATATGGATCGTCCCAATAGGTCAAAAATTTCTTCTTGTCTTGATGGCTCCAATCTGGAGGTATTTTTCCTGTTGCAAGAAAATTTACAATATTAGCATACCAAAACATTGTATTTACTGAAAATAAAAATTCATCAGGAAAATATTGATTGATAGGAGTTGTATCAATTGATGACTCATTTGTGAGTCTCGATAAATGATCTGCATCCACATTCTCTGCTCATTTCTTGTCCTTGATTGTGAGATTGAATTCTTGAAGCAACAAAATCCACCGTAGTAATCGTGACTTTGCATCCTGTTTATACATCAAATATCTAACATCAGCATGATCATAATAAACAACGGTTGAAGAACTAATTAAATATGATCGAAATTTATCCAATGCAAATATTACAGCAAGTAGTTATTTTTCTGTGGTAGTGTAATTCATTTGTGCACTGTTTAAAGTTCTACTTGCGTAATATATTACATGCGGCTTACCTTTCTTTCTCTATCTTAGCACTGCACCAACTATATAATCACTGGCATCACACATTAGCTCAAAAGATAAAGACCAATCAGAGGATTGCATGATAAGAGTAGAATTCAAAAGACTGATAATCTTTTCGAATGATTTTTGACATTTTTTGTCCATTCAAATGTTGCATTTTTGAATAGGAGGTTTCACAAAGGTCTGGATATGGTATTTAAGTTTTTGATGAACCTCCTATAAAATTCTGCATGTCCTAAGACAGAACAGATTTCCTGACTGTTTTTGGTGATGGCACTTTAGAGATTACCTCTATTTTTACCTCATCAACCTCAATACCTTTAGATGACACAACGTGTCCCAAAACAATTCACGAATTAGTTATGAAATGGTATTTTTTCCAGTTTAACACAAATCCTTTTCTTCACATCTTTTCAAAATATTTTCCAAATTATTCAAGCAATTATCAAATGAATTCCCAAAAAAAATTATATCATCCATAAAGACCTCTAAACAGTGTTCAACCATGTCACTAATATGCTTAACATGCATCGTTGGAATGTTCCTGGTGCATTACAAAGTCCAAAGGGACATGTGAATGTGGTCTTTTCCCGATCTTATAAAGCAATGAGAATTTGATAATAACTTGAGTAACTGATGAGCGGAAAATATATCAATATTTACCGCCCATTTTACTTAATATTTTGTTTAGTTTCTCGGGTTTGATGAATGTTTTGATGTGTTTTAGTTTATTTTGCAGATAAAATAATATTGTGACACAATGAAATCATTTAGGACGAAATTTGGGTCAAATAAGGGCAAAAATTGGACTTGACATATTAATTTTGGAGATTGGAAACTTGAAAGGACGTTTCAACGAAGTGTAGTTTTGGAAATTCCAGTTTTGCGCATCTGTCGCATTTTAGGCATAACTTTTTACTCCGATATCGGATTGAGTTGATTCAAGTTTCAGATTGAAGAAGACTCGAAGAGCTACAACTTTTAAAGACAAAATAATTTCGAATTCTGAAGATTTCATGACCGAAATTGATGAACCATCCAGCAGTGTGTTGTGTGTAATTATTAAAGTCATTTTCAATCATTTTCAAAGCAAAAAATAAATTAATAAATAAATTATAAAAATTATCAAATCACCACCAAACATGATAAGCAATTAGTGGAGCAATTAATAATGAATTTGGTAGAGAATTTGATGGATGATTTGATGGAGGCAAAATTTTGCCTATAAATACCAAGCCATTTCACTTATAAATTTTCATACTTTCTTCTTTGAAAATTCCTAATGAATAAATAAGAAGATTGTATCTTGTTTGTTTATTTACAGCTTCCAGTAATTAATTTCCACTTTCGCACTTTCTTTTCTTTACTTTTCAGTTTTTACTTTCAGCAATTTACTTTTACGCACAAACATTTTCTTTCTTTACTTTTGCAGTTTTTATTTTTCAAGCAATGAGGAGGTAACTCCCCCTTGCTGGGGTAAAAGGTAAAGCTTTTATTATTGATATCTAGATTAATCTCCCTTAAATATAAAATATAAACTATTTAATACCTGACTTAATGAGGATACCGCTATATTGGCCGGTTGGAAATTAATTATAAATTGGTTTTAACCTGACTAAGTATGGATACCGCCTGGTTGGTCTGTTGGTAATTAATTATTAATTTGACTTAATCAGGATACCGCCTATATGACTGGTTGGTAATTATCATGCAAGTTAATATATTATATTAAGGGAGATATCTAAAATAGAAGTAATAAAAGTGGATCATTTTACCTCAGTATTTTCTTTTATTGTACTTTTACTTTATTTACTTTTCAGCAATTTACTTTCAGCATTTACTTTTCAGCAATTTACTTTCACTTTCAGCATTTTACTTTCATTGCATTTACTTTTCAGCAATTAACTTACTTTCAGCATTTACTTTTCAGTATTATTTCAGCATTTATTTTTCAGCATTTATTTTCAGTATTTAATTTTAGCATTTACTTTTCAGCAATTTATTTTTCAGCATTTTACTTTATGTCTTTTATTTTATTTAAGTTTTTACTAGCCCTAGTTATGTGTCGTAACTAAGTTAGTTATCTGGGGTTGTGATGAATTCTAATATCACACCGGTTTATAAGGGGTTATTTTATAGTTTGGGTATTTAAAGGTTTACTTATTAAGTCTTAAGCTTAATGCGTCTTGTTAATTGGCCACTAATAAGATTGATCTGGTAAATCTAAAATAAACTTGACAAAGGAATTTTAGGTTTCAGCCTTAGACTTAATAGCCCACGATCTTCCTTGAGGATATATAACCCTTTATAGATTTTCTTACAGGATAGACATATACCTGTCGGGCGGGGGTAGACAAAATTGGAACTTAAACTTAATGAATCCAGGTAATTTGGTTGACATAGACATATGGTTCAATTGGTTATTGATGAGTGGTAAATCTATCACTATTCCCACTCATTTAACCTTATATTTTGTATAGTTTCTTGAGTATTATGAATATTTTGATGTGTTTTGTGTTATTTTGTAGATAAATAAAGTTTCAGGACATTCTGGAGGTGATTTGGGCCAAAACAGTGAAAATTGGAAGAAAAGGGCATTTTGGTAAATTCTCGCGTCGCGACGCCTAACATGCGCCGAACAGTGCTAACGTGCGCCGGGTCCACAAGTCAGAATCTGAGAAAAGTTTGACTTTGCTAACGTGCGCCGTGCCACGAGTCACCATCACAGCCGATCTGCTAACATGCGTCTTGCCACATGTCATCATCCTACGATGCCGACAGTCGCCATCGCCACGTGTCGCCACATGTCATTCCACATCATTGCCACATCATCATCCACATCATCAGGTTGACCGAGTCAAACTGCCACGTCATCGCCACGTCATCATCAACCAATCACAGCGTGCCACGTGTCGCAATTCTATGGTGCCGACAGTCACTTTGCCACGTATCGACACGTCATCGCCACGTCACTGCCACATCAGCATCAATCATTGAGTCTCTAATCCTTATCTGACACGTGGCGGATAAGAATCTCATCGACCAATCAGAAGCCGCCACGTGTCACAATAATTGAAGCCCAACCACTCTGCCACGTGTCACCTTATCATCTTATCCAGAATCTGCAAACAGACGTACCAGAGCGTGCCACGTCGACAGAAGCTGGCGTAGCGACGCCAAAGGGCTCAGCGTCACGACGCCCAGAGCCTATTCGCGCTTATAAATTGAGCTCGAGATTTCAGTTTTAGATGCACCACTCTCTCTCATCTCTTTGATGTAAAGAGAGAGTTTCTCTCTCTAGTTTCTTTTAGTTTTTAATTTTTTTTAGTTTTTAGTTTTGTAAATAATTTTAATTACGTTTTTTTAATATAGTAATTTACTTTTTTTTTTTTACTTTTTACAGTTTTTACTATTCACCATGAGGAAGTAACTTCCCCAGCTAGGGTGAAAGGTAATTCTTTTACTGTTACTATTTAGATTAATCTCCTTTAAAAATAATATATTCACTATTTAAAATATTGACTTAAAAGGATACCGCCAGATTGGTCGGTTGGTAATTCATTTTAATTTGGTTTAAACCTCACTAATAAAGGATACCACCAGATTGGTCGGTTGGTAATATTATCACAAGTTTATATATTATTTTATGGGAGATATCTAAAATAGTAAATAGTAAAAGTAATTCCTTTTACATTAACATTTTATTTTATTTTATTTTACTTTTCAGCTTTTACTTTATGTCTTTTACTTTTAAGTTCTTACTAGCCCTAGTTATATGTTAGTTATCTGTGGTTGTGATAAATTCTAATATCACCGGTTTATAAGGGGTTATTTTATAGTTTGGGTAATTTAAAGGTTTACTTATTATGTCTTAAGCTTAATGCTTCTTGTTGTCTGATCACCAATAAGATTGATGTGGTAAATCTAAAATGAACTAGACATAGGGATTTTAGGTTTCATCCTTAGACTTAATAGCCCACGATCTTCCTTGAGGATAGATAACCCTTTAATAGATTTCCTTACAGGATAGACATATACCTGTCGGGCGGGGGTAGCCATAATTGGAACTTAAACTTAATAAATCCAGATAATTTGGTTGACATAGACATATGGTTCAATTGGGTTAAACTGGGTATTTGCGTCTGACCATCGACATAGGCTTTTGCATAATTTAGTGTTCCAGGTTAGTAAACTGATTTATTACACAAACATAAAATAATCACTTCATCTTTTAAAAGATATTAGAATGATTCACAACCCTAGATCTTTGTGTCTTTTGTTATTTTCCTTAGATTTTCTTTTTTCTTTTTATTTATTTATTTATTTTGCAAAACCACAATCAACCAAATCAATCAAGCAATCATTCTCTTATCCCTCAATTAGATATCTGTAAATAAATAGATTCAATAATTAATAACAATAGTAGGAATTAAGTCCTCGTGGGATCGATATTTTTATACTACTTGAACGATACGTGCGCTAGCGTTATATGCGTGTGTTTACGCCGGTCAATTGCAGACTCCCATAGACACATAGTCATACTACCAATGGGATTCCGCAGGGGTCTATCCAGAGCGAAGCTGTTTCCCGTACCATCGGTAAAACACAACCTCCTATTACATTTGCATGAGTATCCTATACCCAAATATATGAGAACTATGCTGTTGTGCCCTCACAACGTGCACAAGTGTAATATTAGTCTTTTACGTATTTATGGATGTCCAATCTCGATAATACTCTGACTAGGGATATTTAATGATTTATCCTACGTGGACTGATACTGTCTCATATCATTCTCCGTCCAGGAACAAATCATAGGGACCTCTCATCATTTATATATCTAGGTGATCTAATCACAAATGATAAGAGTGCAATCTCCTTTGTCACATAGTTAATTTGTACAACAACACCATGATCTGTACAAATAGTGATGCTATGGGTCATAATTGTCCAACAATCTCCCACTTGGCCTATAGCCAGTCACTCGAGTGCTTGACACCCGAACTATGTACGGTTGGTTCAAACTGCTGAGAAAATGCTTTCGTTAGCGGATTTGCATGATTATCATCTGATGTGATTTATTCGATCATCACATCGCCACGATATATGATCCGAACGAATCAGATGATTATCAAAATAAGTATCTGGATCGTCGATGAGACCATTAATTCTTTAGCATGTGCTGACGCCTAGCTCAGCTACTAACAGAACTATATCTAATCTAATTAGATTTATTATCGACCCAAATGGCTTCTATTGCTGCCTCAGTTGCAGCAATAACCCGCATTTGTTGTTTATTCGGTAACAATATCTTGCTTGGAAGATTTCCAGCTCATTGTACCGTTATACTATCTTTTATAGTACCGTAGTTACGACTTATAGTCATTATCATGAAAGCCAAGCTTTCACTAATTATATTATAGGAATATCATTTCAAGAAATGATATATCATCATTATTCAGGACATTCACTGTCAGTGCGCTCCCACTAACCTCCTTATATACACAAGAATTATTTTCACTTTGAATTAAATATAAAACTATTATGATTACATCAAAACAACAATTCCAAGAACCTAATGCTTGCTTCAATCCAAACATGGATCGAATAACCTGCAAACCTAGTTTGCTTGTTATAGTACGACAAAACCGACAGGATGTTGTAAACATCCTCCAAAAGCTTTCCGTTAAGGAAAGTGGTTTTGGCATTCAGCTGCCACATTTTATAAATGAAACATGCAGCATCAGCAAGCATTGTCGAAATGGATTTACCGTGGCAACAGGTAAAAGGTTTCGTCGCAATCAACACAATGTTGATAACTCTACCTTTTGTTACAAGCCTAGCTTAGTACGATGGTATGTTGCCTTCCATGTATGTCTTACTTGAAGACTTATTTAGTACCAATAGGCATAATGCCTTGCGGTACGTCAACTAGCATCCAAACATAGTTGATATATATGGAATCCATATCGGACTTTATGGCACTTTGCCATAATTGGGAGTCGATACCTTGTATCACTTCCTTATACGTAGTCAGTTGGTATTCCTCAAAAGATAGACATCTTTATGAGGTGAGATCAGAAACCCATACCCCAGGTTGTTATCTGATTCTCTCCGACCTACGCGGTTCTTGTGTATTCGAAGATTAATGGTATAGTTTCATCCTTGATGAACTATTTGTGTTCCATTAAGGATTCGACGCCTGGAATAGTATTACTCCGATTTTCATCGAGTTTTACTATCCTCCCACTTACCACTGCATATCGGTATTCCTCTTAGGAAAACCGCATGGCGAACAACAATCTAATTGTTCTCTGGTGAGATGTATAAGTACAATACTTATGGTATCCCTAGGATAACCTACCATTGGCATTTATCCAATTTGGGTTTTAGTTTGGTATCATCCAAATTTATGCCTAGCATACCCAAATATTCAGGAATTTGAAAACCCAGTTCTTTCCTGTTCATATCTAATATGAAATCTGTCAAACAGATATTTATGGAACCTTATTCAAAATAAGTTCTGCACTGTTTAGCGTATCCGTTGAAGGAAATGGTAGCTCAGAGCGACTCATGATTAACCTTATTATGTCTAACAAAATTCGGTTACTTTGTTCGGACACACCGTCAAATTGACGTGTTCCTGGAGGAGTCTTCTTTGAAAGAATACTATACTATTTCAAGTATACGAGAAACTTATTGCTTAAGTATTTTCATCATGGTCAAACCGTGATGGTTTAATACTTTAGCCAATCTGTTTGTCTATTTCGTGTCGAAACTCTAAAAGTTTCCGATTTGTGTTCTTCAAAAGAAACACATAACCATACGTGATGCCACATCCGTAAAGGTCATGAAATATTCATATCCACATCTAGGCTAGCTAGACATGGGCCCACTTGCTTCACTATGAACTAGGGCTAACAGATCGGTGGCACTGGCACTTTTACCAAGTAAATAGTATTTTAGGCACTTTCCCCAATAAACTAGATTCGTAGACTTTATTTGAATAGAATCAAATTAGTCCTAATACCCACTCTTCAAAAGTGTGGATATACGAGTCTTGTTTAAATTTTGTCCCAGAAAACAATGCCACAATTGAGTTTATTAATTGATCAAATCAGTTTGGGCTATTTATTTGTCATGTTATATATTTGAGATATTATTTATATTCAAAATATAAATTCTGTTATTCACATCTAATGTGTTTATCTCAATATCATCTTTATATAATAAAACACTTTAGTGTTCTAGAATATAAAGGTACACCTGCAGCGGGTTATACGCGATATAGAGATAATGTTTCTAGTCAAACTAGTTACATTATAACAGTTTCCTAATTTAAGTACACACCCGAAGGTAGTTCCTAAACTTAGGTACCTGCGGTTAAAACAGCGACTTTCGTCCCGTTTTCAATTCGCAGATAAATCTCTATTGAAGTCAGTATCCTGTTCAAAACAGATTCTAAACATCAATACATATATTTATGTATCACACTAAGTATTTAAAATCCAATTTTAATACTAGTAGTGAACATAATGTTGACAAATATATTTGAAGTCAGAGCCTTGCTCATCTTCAATTCCTTCTTGGGATATGTCCTTTTATCTTCCTAGAAGATTATAATGATTTTGCCTTTGCCCTTTTCAACATTCCAGTAGCCTTTGGCCAAGCCTCGTGTTTCTAGGATATCGAAGTAAGGTGCGCCTTGCACTACTTGCTTTATTATTGCAAACTTTGACTTTGTCTCCTTGAGAATAGTCATTAATTCTCCAAGAATTATTTATTGCAATTTAGTATTTCAAAGATCTAAAATAAATCCATGAAAATCCTTCAATTTCATTATCATACATACTTTAAGGATCTTATCCTTAGTTCTGATAAAGAAATTAAGGAGTCTATTTGACAAGTATAATGGATTAAGCACTAAAGTTATCATTACATGAATATTCCAAATATCATGTTCCACTTATTTGCTTAACTTCGGGCTTAGGCTTAATATATTATTTTATCAAATAAAATAACTTATTAGTTTACAGGACCATCCTGAAACTATATTCCCAATTTGAAAATTATAGTCGTCTAAATACATTTTCACCCAGGATTATGTTTTAAACACTAATATTTCAATATTATCTTGATTCTAATAGTCCAACTAATTATTCAACGATTTGTGGTACTTTGTATTATATTGATTATTATAGTCCAACTATACAATCAAATATAATTTAAATCAATTAACCTCAATTACATTGATTACTATAATCCAATTATAAAATCAACTGTAAATTGAAATTAATTAATTCAAATATATTGATTACTATAATCCAATTATATAATCAACTATAATACAGTCCAACTGTTAATTAAAACAACAATTTAAATATTAGTCCAACTAACATTTAATCTAATGACGAAATAATTTGTGATTGAGCGCGTATGGCAAGTAATTAAACGAATATTGCAAATTCAATTCTTGCCTCCCACTATTTTTCGGCGAGCCTCTCTAACCCTCTGTCGAGTACTCGGGAAACCGTGTTTCCTAGTGGGCTAGGATCCCGTTAAATATCACACAATCTTGACTTTGGCCAACAATTGTATGATAATTAATAGGTAGATCTCTAAGATCATTGGATCCAATCCAATTCCTAGATCCGGTAGGGGGACATCCAAGTCCGAAACATATATCTTATATATGCCAATACATCCAATGTATTACCTAACATTTTTTTTTCCTCTGAATCAACTAAGCATTGGCTTTGGCACAACAAACTTAGTGATCCCAGTTAAGCGCGACCCATTGACCATGGAAAGCTTCGTAATCAATGTCGATGGACAAGAAGTTGTCTTGACTTTGGCCAACAAACCACAACTTGGACAAGACACCAATATGGAACAAAGCCTTCGTGATTCAAACACATCTTCGACAGACAAAGGCCTTGACTTTGGCCAACAAACCAATGCCGTCTCGGATCTTGAGTGAGAATCACTCAATGGAAGGAAAGACGCTTAATATTGAACGAGGGTTTTTTCGCGTGCAAATTGGCAACCAATTTATTATCTTTGTTAAGGTCTCATCATCATACACCCTTAAACATGCATTCTAAACACATAATAAAGCGTGTATAATAAAATAATAATGATATGCGGATGGATACTTTACATTGATCCTAGATCAAATCTATATTTTTCTCTTCCCGCTAGCACATGTATTTACTTCTACCCGTTACACTACACTTCTAAAGAAACCTCATTTACATTGGGGGGAATAGGTGAGAAGAGAATACAAAGAGTATAGAGGTGATAAGGCTAGACACGCAGGTCCAATTAATAAATCAAATTTATTACAATTTCTAAAATTGCCCCACCCATCTAATATCCATCTGATATACATTATTCATGCATCGCAACCATGTATTCACACAAGCATGTTATCAATCAATCTAATCCAATTAATTAATCTGATAATTAGTGATCATCCAATGTTCAAACAACGATTTGATTTTTGCTCGAGTCAAACTCGTTTTTTGAATAAGTACTCAAAGTACAATTCTTGAATTAAATTAAACTACAAAATTAAATCCAATTCAATTGTATTTAATTCTAATTCACTATTTAATTCCAAATTAAATATTACACTTTATTAATAAACCTTTACGATTTAAATTCCAAATTCAATCGTAACGGGTCTCAAAGCCCGATTAACGTCTAACATTTATTTAATTAATTTCCAATGGGCTTTTAATTAATTTATTTAAGGCGTGGACTTTTGGTCAACTCGGGTCAAACCGATAACCAAAGTCCAATCCGGGAATTACCCCATAAGCCCAGAAATCAATTTTGGCCCATTAGGCCCAATTAAATAATTAAGGTCCATTAAGTCATAATTGGACTTTATGGATTCGGTTTTGGGCCTAATTGGATCCAACCAATTTTGCCTAAACCGATCTTTGTACAACAAAGCCCAAAAGCCCAATTACAACCTATAAGGCCCAAATCCAATTTTAAGCCCAATTAATTAACTTATAAAATTCCAAATTCTATAATTAATTAACCTAAGTGTAATACACAATTAATCACCCAATTAACATTTCTAAAACATAAATTATCCTAATTAATCATGCATTTCAACAACAAATAGTGTCCAACACAATTTAATCAAAATCAAACCCATTTTACATGCTTCTTTATTCTCGGCAATTAGGGGTTTTTTTCAATCCGATTCGGTTTCAATCCAATCGAATCCACAATCATCATTTCCCAAATCAATTCAACTCATCCAATGAATCAAAATAAAAAAAACAATGAATTTCAATTTATCAAAGAATTCGGCCAAGCCATAATTTGGGGAAAATTGTCCAATTCAAAATTCAATCCAATTAAACCTCAAATCAACATTACCCACATTGTTTTAAGTCATCCAATGATCAAACAAACAAAAAATTACAAAGACATTAGGGCTTACAATTTTCGGCCATGCCCAAAAATTTGGGGAAAAATGGATCCAATCCAATTTCATGAAATTGATCATGCACAACTTCAATTAATCAACATACAAGCATACTTAATCAATCAATTTAACCAAATCATGCTTCAATTTATTTTACCCAATTTCAAACCCTAACTTTTCATGCTTGATAAAAGCTCAAGATACCATTGTTGGTTCTAGATTAGGTCCCAAGAATGAAATCAAACACAAAACGCATGAATACACATCAAATGAGGGCATAATATTCTCACATTGACCGGATCTTGCGACGCGAAGAACACGAGCCTTCTAGCTTCAAAAACTCACGGCAGTGGCGTCCTTGTACTGCAGTGAAGTGCTCGGTTTTGCTGCTTGTTTGGTTCCTCCATGATGCCATGGATGACTCCATGGAAGCTCCAAGCTTCAAGCTCCAAAATGATTCCAAGCTCAAGTTCATTGCCCTATCACCTTAGGAAGACTCATGGTGTGTGCTAGCACTTGATTTTTGCAACAAAAATCGTTTCTTGCTTCTCTTTTAATTCGGCAAAACCAGAAACATTAGAAGAAGAATAAGAACGGCTCAAAGCCGTGTGAGAGAGTGGAGGGAAAAGAGAAGACCGAATGTCAAGGTGAGTGGAGAGAGAAAAAGAAATAGTATATATATTTATTTGATTTTCCAAAAATCAAATAACAAAAAACCATTTATCAAAAAGTCAAAAAGAAAAAAAGCAATTAATGCTTTTCAACAACCACATCAATCACTCAATCAAGTGATAACTTGTCACATCACTCAAAGTGACATTTGATTTGACGCTTGATGTGACTAATGATTTGACGCACGATTTGACTTGCGTGCCGCACTCGAATTCGAAATGCGAATGCGCTCGCAAATAATCCCGGGCTCCGGTTCGGTAATTCCTAATTAATGAATTTTCTGTCGCGACGCAATTAAATGATTACGCCTAGCGAAATCACTATTCACATCGCTAACAAATTAATTCTAAATTAATTCGTTCGCCCGAATTAAAATCTAATTTTAATTCCGCGCGAAATCCAATCTCATTTAATATATCAAATATATTATTTTGTCATTAATTCCAAATTAATCGTTCTCTCTCTTTAATTAATATTTTATCCCAGATAAAATATCTCTGTAATTAATCACAGATTAATTTTCTCTCTCATCTAATTAATCCCAGATTAATAAAGTACGAGTCATACATCATCGGTGAATCTTCGGGAAGCGACCCATGAGATCCCCGGATATGTTGGCAGTAAATACGGTCGTCGGACTATCCGAACACGTAAGTACCTCGTACTAAGTTTATACCGATTTACAAGACAAGGTTGGCTTCTAACAAAACGCCATGCCTACCCAATTCTCCAGAAATATCCTTATAGGAATATGTGATCTATATCAAGCGTAGTATACCGTAGTATTGTGTATGTCGATCCAGTATCGGATGTTCATGTGCTAGGCCTGGGGCTGGAATTGTGTCTGCCCCATAAGAAGCACATATCGGATGTTTGGCAACTAGTCTCTATAATCGGATATACATGACCTAGTCATAATATCTCGATAGCTCAAGCATTTAAGAGAACGAGTTCCGTATCCTATGTGACCATCATCTCCATATGACTGGAGTGATACTTCCATCTTAACATCACACCAACACACTACGATTCTCAATATACCCAGCATTGGCGTACACAGAACCTGTTAAAGCCCTGGACGACCTCAACCAAGTATATTGATTGTCGTAATATTAGCGGTGCAAGTCTCAGTTAAGACCAAATACACCTACCCTGATTACAGACTCCCATAGACACATAGTCATACTACCAATGAGATTCCGCAGGGGTCTATCCAGAGCGAAGCTGTTTCCCGTACCATCGGTAAAACACAACCTCCTATTACACTTGCATGAGTATCTTATACCCAAGTATATGAGAACTATGCCGTTGTGCCCTCACAACGTGCACAAGTGTAATACTAGTCTTTTACGTATTTATCGATGTCCAATCTCGATAATACTCTGACTAGGGATATTTAATGATTTATCCTACGTGGACTGATACTGTCTCATATCATTATCCGTCCAAGAACAAATCATAGGGACCTCTCATCATTTATATATCTAGGTGATCTAATCACAAATGATAAGAGTGCAATCTCCTTTGTCACATAGTTAATTTGTACAACAACACCATGATCTGTACAAATAGTGACGCTATGGGTCATAATTGTCCAACAGGAAGAGCAAAAACACAGAAAACATAAAACCAGCAAGTCCGCCACGCGTCGCGATGCACCTTCGTGAAATCTACATACAAAAAAACCAGCTGCTTTGGCACCGTGACTCCACTTGCCAGTGCCACAAGTCCCGTACGTAACGATTAAAAAACACTAATTTTATGGTTTTCTCATGCACAAGGACCCCAAGGCTCTATTATAAATACATAAGTTCATCCAAAATCAAGAGAGGAGGCTAATACACAGCACAAGACACTAAAACACTTATTTTTAGAGAGATCCAAGGAAAGGATTGAAGAGCGATAAGATGAGACAAAGCCGGTGACGTCCGAAGAGGAAAGGATTCAATTTGGGTTTTATCTTCTTATTTCTTTCTTAGAACTCTAATAATTTCCATTAAATTCATGACATTATTCTTATTGTTTTTATATTTAGTCATATACTGAATCCTTAATTCTGGATAATGATGTAACTGATGCTTGAACATTTGTATTGTTTATCAATTTTGTGATGATGTTTTATTAAGTTTATTTATATTCTTTTGAGTTTGATGCTTCTTGGTTGCTGGCCACAATTTAAGATGATGCATATTTAGAATCTATCACTCGAGAGAGATGGATTTTGAATGGATCTAGAGAATATAACCTAGGAGTTTTATAGAATTCAGGAGAATTTATAGTTCCTTTAACGTTGTTAATATAGAATTACAAGACATAATGAATTGTTAATTACTAGATTTTTATAGGGATATCGAATTCTGTAATTGATAATATTTTCACTTTTACTCGGGAGAGAGAGTGAATACTTGAGGGTTCTTGACTTATAAACAATAAAACTGAACAAGTTAATTGGAATGACAAATACATAGGAGATATCTAGGTGAAATTAGACTCTAGAATCTCTATCATATTAGTTCCTCATATTTTATTTATTTAATTAAATCTTTATTATTTATCTTCTAAATAAAGTTAGGATTATCAATTATAGTATTTAGTATGAGTTAACGCAATCCATGTGGGTTCAACGCTCTTAACTCATTTTTACTAAAACTTGACATCGTACACTAGCGGTACGATATAAAATATCACAACACCTCTGTATTTTAATTTAATTACGCATAAGTCATATTGGATATATATTAAATTAAAATTTTGACCTAATTATGTTAATGACTTGATTGTCATAAATCTCTCATGATTAGGTGATTACTTTATTTTAAGTAATAATATTTGTAATGGTTGAGCATTATTGGAAGGTTCGTCTTGTCAATACGGAGATGAATGAGTTCTTACTACTTATATCCAAGACCGTCATTATTGTAAGGCTATAAGTGCTCAGAACTTTGGTCGCTCCGGTTAAATATTAGATGTGGCGTGTTCAGTTAACGCAGTCACCAAATACTGTCTTTATTGCGAGGGTGTACATATGAAGCTCATTAGTGCACATTGACAAGTATACACCTGGAATACGTTTTAATCCAAGACCGTCGATAGTGTGAGGATAAGACACTGTTCAAGACCAAACTAGGATTCACATGAATGTGATTGATCTTTGAGGTTTACGTAATGAATTTATAAAGGCCAAGACCGTCGATAGTGTGAGACTGGAGTGAATGTCATGGGATCCACTTCCTGCTGTGAAATTTTGATAGTCAAATTTCTATTTTTCGGTTAAGTGAGATTACGGAGTTACGTAAAGTAGTGGGAGGGCCCTAATAGATTTAAAATTTCATAATTAATTAGTGTTATTATTTTGAAATGAAAAATATTCTGCTACTGTTTAAAATACTATCTTGTAGATGGCTGCCTCAAATCCATTGATACGACTTTTGGATTCTAATACACTAAAAGAAGCTGATAACTATTTCGAAAAAGGAAATAAACATTCATCTTATCTTGGAGTTTGAAAAGTTAACCTATGTAACTATCAATCAACTGCCTGTTAAAATCAATCCTGAATCCACTCCTGAGGAGCGAGAAAATTTTGAAAAATTGAAGGATGATAACCTTAGGGTGAAATCCTATATTTTAGAATCAATGGTTCCAGATTTGCTGAGACAGTACATATAAGTACCGAATGCTTGGAGCATTATGCGAACACTAAAGGAATTGTTCGAAGCAAATCAAGAGATAGAGATATATCGGAGGTCTAAGGAATTGTTCCATGCTACACTCAAGGATGAAGGAGTTTTCAGCATTAATGTTTTGAACATGATCGACTAGATCCGATATTTGGAATGATATGACATTGTAATTGATGAACGGCTAGGCCGTAATTTTATTTTATCTTATTTGCCTGGAAAATTGTTGGTTTTTCTAAGGTCCCAAGATCGAATCAAGACATGAAAACATGCGTGAATACATCAACAGAGGTAGCGGAATACTCACATTGATCGGTTATGTCGAATTGAAGACGAATTGAACCAAGAAACTCACTGCCTTGGTACGCCCACTGCAGCAGCCCACTGCCCTGCAAAACAGAAATTTGAGTGAAGAAACGGAGCTCCGAGCTTCGTCCGATGGATCCCGACTCATGGGTGAACCTCCCTACCACCTTCGCAAGACTGTAAGTGTGCTAGCACTTGAATTTTCACCATGAAAATCCACTATTGGCTTCCCTATTGCTCACGTTTTTCTGGTTCAAAACCAGTGAGCATGTGTGCCCATTTGGGCGTGAGAGAGATGAGAGAAATTTGTGAGAGTTAATTATTTTTTGTTACAAAAAATCAATTTATATTTATGCCATAATATTCATTAAATTAATAATAAATTTATGACACAAATCATGCAATGGCTTAGAGTGTCAAACACTCAATTTCCATGCAATGACATTGAGTGCAATGTACACTATCTCCATGCAATGCATTAGAATTAAATAATGCATAATATGACATGTGTCATGTGGGCCCCACACGTTTCCAAATGAAAGTGGGCCTACGTGCACTCACGCGTTCGGGTTCGATATTTTCGAAATATCGAGCTTACGTCGCGACGTTAATTAAATCGAATAATTGCGGGTAGCGAAATTATTATTTACGTCGCTAACGAATTAATTCTAAATTAACTCGTTTGCCCGAATTAAAATCTAATTTTAATTCCGCGTCGAAATCTAATTAAATTTAATATATCGAATATATTAATTCATCGATTAATTCCAAATTAATCGTTCTCTCTCTTTAGACGACATTTTATCCCGGATAAAATATCTCCGTTATTAATCCTAGATTAATTTTCTCTCTCTTCTATATAATCCCAGATTATTCAAGAGTGCGAGTTGTGCGTCATCGGTGGATTATCGGGAAGCGACCCATGAGATCCCCGGATAATCTGGCAGTAAATACGGTCGTTGGAGTATCCGAATCACGTACGTACCAAGTACTACGTTCTACCGATTTACGAGACAAGGTCGACTCCTAGCAAAGCACCAAGTCTTCCCAGTTCTCCGGACATATTCATCAAAGAATATCAAAGATCTGTATCAAGCGTAGTATACAATTGTATTGTGCATATCGGCCCAGTATCGGATAATCACGTGCTAGGGCTGGGGCTGGATAAGTGTCTGCCCCGTCCGAAACACATATCGGATGTCTGGTAACTAGTCTCTATAATCGGATATTCATGACCTGGTCATAATATCACGATTGGATGCGCATCACTTAAGAGCACTAATACCGTATCCTGCGTGACATCATCTCCATTATGACTGGAGTGACACTTCCGTCTTGACATCACATCCAATACACTACGATTCCTGATAAACCCAGAAGAGGTGAACACAGAACCAGTTAAGATCCCCCACCACCAAAACCAAAGTTTACCGATTGTCGTAAGTATTAGCGATGCAAGTCTCAGGTTAAGACTATACACACCTACCTTGATTTCGGCCTCCCATAGACACCTAGTCATAATACCAATGGGATTCCGAAGGGTCTATCCAGAGCGAAGCTGTTTCCCGTACCATCGGTGAAACACGACCTCCTATCGCACTTGCACAAGTATCCAATACTTATATATATGAGAACTATGCCGTTGTGCCCTCACAACGCGCACAAGTGCAATACTAACCTATTCTGCATTATCGATGTCCAGTCTCGATAATACTACGGCTAGGGATATTTAATGATTAATCCTTCGTGGACTGATACTGTCTCATATCATCTCAATCCAGGAACTAATCATAGGGACCTCTCTTCATTTATATATCTATGGTGATCTAATCACAAATGACGAGAGTGCAATTTCCTTGTTACATAGTTAATTTGCTACAGCAACACAATGTTCTGTGCAAATAGTGACGCTATGGGTCATATTATCCAACAATCTCCCACTTAGCACGTAGCGAGTCACTCAAGTGTCCTACACCCGAACTATGTAAGGTTCGCTCAAATTGCTGAGGAAAGGTTTTCGTCAGCGGATTTGTTGATTATCGTTGACGCGATTTATACGATCATCACATCGCCACGATGTATGATCCGAACGAATCAGATGATATAGAATTATATATCTGGATCGTTGATGAGACCTTTAATTCCTTAGCCTGTGCTGACGCCTAGCTCAGCCGCTAACAGAACTATATCTAATCTAATTAGATTTATTATCGATCCAAATAGCTTCTATTGCTGCCTCAGCTGCAGCAATAATCCGCATTTGTTGTTATCCGGCAACAGTTATCTTGCTTGGAAGATTTCCAGCTCACTGTCCCGGTGTTCAAACTTTATAGTACCAGTAGTATTTAATCGTTGGAAACTTGCTGCAGTGATCCCAGTCACTTCAAGTTCTCCTTCTCCATAGTTTAAGACAGCATCTTTAGTTCTCAGAGATACTAACAGATGTTCTTAATCAATCCAGTGACTATCACTTGGATTGACCCGATTGTGACTCCATATGCTCGAAGCGTATGAGACACCAATACAAGTTTATTTTAAATGTACAATTTCCCAGAGAGTGTTAACAAACTCCAAATCTATCCCAGTAGATCTTTATTCCTTGAATAAAGGTTGTTACTCCCCAGAATTCTACGGAGAATTTCTATTGAAAGCCAAGCTTTCAACAATAGCTTTATGGGAATTTCACTGTCAGTGCGCTCTCCCACTAACCTCCTTATATACACAAGAATTATTTCGTTTTGAGACAAATCATAAACCATTATGATTATTTCAAAACAACAGTTCCAAGAACCTTATGCTTGCATTGATCCAAACATGGATCGAATAACCCGCAAACCTTGTTTGTCGGTTATACAAAATCGTCAGGATGTTGTGAACATCCTCCAAAAGGTTTCCTTTTCAGGAAAGCGATTTTGATTTATAACTGACATATTTCATAAATGAAATACACAGTTATCTTCAAGCATCTTCAAAATGGATTTACCATGGCAACAGGTAAAAGGTTGAACCGTTATTAACATAATGTTGATAACGATACCTTTCCGTCGAAAGCATAGCTTTGCACGTTGGTATGTTGCCTTCCATGTATGTCTTCCTTGAAGACATTTATAGTACCAATAGGCACAACGCCTTGTGGTACAACAACTAGTATCCAAACATAGTTGTTATACATGGAATCCATTTCGGATTCATGCCACTTTGTCATAACAGGGAGTCGATACCTCGTATCACTTCCTCTAAACGTAGTCGGATGGTACACCACCATAAGATTGACATCTTTATGAGGTGAGATCAGAAAATCATACCCTAGGTTGTTTTCTGACTCTATCCGATCTACTAGGTTCTTGTGTATTTGAAGATTAATGGTATAGATTCATCATAGATGAACTATTTGTGTTCCATTAAGGACTTCGTGCCTTGAACAGTATTACTCCGATTTTCATCGAGTATCACTATCCTCCCACTGACCACTGCATATCGGTATTCCTCTCAGGAAAACCGCATGGTGAGCAACAATCACATTGTTCTCATGTGGGATTTATAAGTACTATACTTAAGGTTTCCCTTAAGATAACCTATATTGGCACTTATCCAATTTGGGTCCTTAGTTTGGTATCAACCAAACGCTATGCCTGGCATACCCAAATTATCAGGAATGAGAAACCTCGTTTCTTCCCTGTTCATATCCTATATGATATCTGTCAAACAGATTTATATGGAACCTTATTCTAAATAAGTTTTGCACTGTTAATATATATCCTGTTGAAGGAAATAGTAGCTCAGAGCGACTCGTGATAAACCTTATCATGTCCTCATCTGAAAAGAATACCGTACTCTTTCATGTACGTATGAAACTTACTGCTTAAGTATTTTCCATTACGGTTTTACCGTGGCGGAATAAATACTATAGCCGATCTGTTTGTCTACTTCGTGTCGAAACTCTAAAGTTTCCGATCTGTGTTCTTCAAAAGAAACACATAACCACAACGTGATGTCACATCCGTTAAGGTCACGAAATATTCATGTTCATATCTAGCCTAGCTAGATATGGGCCCACTTATTCATCATGAATAGGGCTAACAGATCGGTGGCCCTTTTACTATTACCAAGTAAATAGTATTTTAGGTATCTTACCTAATAAACTAGATTCGTAGACCTTATTTGAATAGTCAAATCAGTCCTAGTACCCACTCTTAAAAAGTGTGGATATACGAGTCTTCTTTAATCGTGCCCTAGACAACAATGCCACAAATAAGTCTCATTGATCAAATCAATTTGAGCTATTTATTTGTCATTTTATATGTTTGAGATTTTATTATATTCAAAATATAAATTCTGTTATTTACATCCAATGTATTTATCTCAGTATCATCTTTATATATGAAACACTTTAGTGTTCTGAATATAAAGGTTTTATCCGCAATGGATTAAACACTGATATAGAGATAATTTCTCTAGTTAAACTAGTTACATTATAACATTTACTAATTTAAGTACATACCCAAAGGGTAGTTCCTAAACTTAGGTATCTACGGTCGAAACAGCGACTTTCGTCCCGTTTCCAATTCGCAGAGAAATCTCGGCTTGAAGCCAGTATCCAGCTCACAGCGGATTCTGAACGTCAATACATATATTTTATGTACCACACTAAGTATTTAAAATCTAATTTTAATACTAGTAGTGAACATAACTTTGACAAATATTTTTAAAGTTAGAGCCTCGCCCTTTCTTTAATTCCTTCGTGTCTTCCATATCCAAATGGTAGTCACTTTGGGATATGTCAATTATCCTTTTCAATATTTCACAAACCTTTGCCAAAGCCTTGGGTTTCGGAATATCGAAACGATGTGCACCTTGTGCTACATGCCCAATTGTAAACTTTGACTTTTCTCCACTAGAATAGTCAATTAATTCTCCAAGAATTATTAATTACAATTTTAATACTTTTAAATCTAAAGATAGATTTATTGTAAGTATATTAATCAAGCACTAAAGTCATCATCACATAAATCTTCCAAAGACTTTATGCTCTACTATTTGCTTAATTATGGGCTTAGTCATAATAAGTTATTTTATCAAATAAATTAACCTATTATTAATTCCAATTGAAAATTAAATCATTTAAAACATTTAATCCAAGGATTATATATTTTAAATATTCAACCTTTCAATTCTTTACTTGATTTTAATAGTCCAACTATTTAATCAATTATTAAATTAAGGTACTATTTATTATAATGATTACAATAATCCAATTATTTAATCAACTATAATTTTAATATTGATTACTATAATCCCATTATAAAATCAACTATCATTTTAATTCAATTATATTGATTATATAATCCAGTTATAAAATCAACTTAATTAATATGATTACTAAATCCCATTATAAAATCAACTATCATTTAATTATATATGATTACTATAATCCAATTATAAAATCAACTATAATTGAATGAGTTTGTATATAGTCCAACTATATATATTTTTAAAACAACATAAAATATTAGTTCGACTAATACTTTTGATTAATATGACGAGTAAAATAAAATGAGCGTGTTTAGCGAGTATTCGAACGAATGTTGCAAATTCAATACTTGCCTCCCACTATTTTTCGTCGAGCCTCTAACCCTCTGTGGAGTACTCGGGAAACCGTGTTTCCTAGTGGGCTAGGATCCTATTAAATAACACACAACCTTGACTTTGGCCAATAAAAGCTGTATGCTATTTAACTAGGTAGATCTCACAGATCAATTGGATCCAATCCAATTCCTAGATCCGGTTAGGTGGACATCCAAGTCCGAAACATATGTATAATGTCAATGTATCCATTACATTTTCCTAACCCTATCCTCCGAATCATCTAGGCCTTGGCTTTGGCCAAAAACAAACCTAATGATTCCAGTTAAGCGGGACCATTGACGAGGAAAGTTTCGTAATCAATGTCATTGGACAAAAAGTGATCTTGACTTTGGCCAATAAAAATCAATTTGGACAAGACACCGATATGCAACAAAACTCTCATGATTCAAGTACATCCTTGATTGACAAAGGTCTTGACTTTGGTAAAAAACAAACCAATGCCAACTTCGGATCTTGAACAAGAATCATTCAATGGAAGGATATTTGCTTAATATAGATTGAGGGATTTTCGCGTGCAAATTGGCTACCAATTTAATTATCTTTGTTAGGTCTCATCATCATACACCCTTAAACATGCATTCTAAATACATAATAAAGCGAGTATGAAAATAAATAATAATGATATGCGGATGGATACTTAACACATTGATCCTAGATCAAATCTCTCCCTTTCTCACTCAAGCTAGCACTTGTACTACTTCTACCCGTTACACTACACTTCTAAAGAAACCTCATATACATAGAGGGGAATAGGTGAGAAGAGAATACAAAGAGAAAGAAGGTGATAAGGCTGGACACGCAGGTCCAATTTAATAAATCGAATTTATTACAACAATTTCTAAAATTGCCCACCCATCTAATATCCATCCGATATGCATTATTCATTCAACACAACCACGTATTCACACACATAAGCATGCTATCAATCAATCTAATCAAATTAATTAATCTGATAATTAAGTGATCATCCAATGTTCAAACAACGATTTGATTTTGTTCGAGTCAAACTCGTTTTTGCGAATAAGTACTTAAAGTACGAATTCATGAATTAAATTAAACTACATCATTAAATCCAATTTAACATGTATTTAATACTAATTCACTATTCAATTCCAAATTAAATATTGCACTTTTATTAATAAACCTTTTACGATTTAAATTCCAAATTCAATCGCGTCGGGACTCAAAGTCCGATTAACGTCCAACGTCAATTCAATTGAAGTCAATGGGCTTAACTAATTTCTTTAGGCATGGGCTTCGGCAACCAAAGCCCAACAGTGGAATCACCCAAAATGCCTTAGAAATCAATTTCGGCCCATTAGGCCCAATTAAACATTAAAGGTTCATTAGTCGCATTTGGGCTTTATGGTTAAGGTTTTGGGCCCAATTGGATCCAATCCATTTGGCCTAAACCAAACTTGATAAATCAAGCCCAATAGGCCCAATTACAACTTTAAATTCTAATTTCCAAAATTAGGCCCAATTAATTAAATCCAAAAATCCAATTTTCACAATTTAATTACCAAAAGTGCATTATATGATTAATCAACTAAATCAACATTTCAAAAACACTAAATTAGTCCAATTAATCATACTTAATTCATTATTACATGTCAAACACACATAATGAAAAATCAAACCCATATTACATGCTTCTAAGTCTCGGCCAAGGAAGGTTATTTTGTCCGATTTGAATTCAATCCGATTAATTACACAATCGACAACGTATTAACTTCCCGAATGATTTCATACACATCCAATGTTCATAAAATCAAAAATACCAAGACATTAAAGGGCATTGTAGATTCGGCCAACATAAGGAATTTAGGGATTTTGTTCAATTCAAAATTCAATCCAATTAATTTCAAATTAACATCATCCTACATGATTCTAACTCATCCAATGAATCAAAAATCAAAAAATTCCAAATCTCCAAATGCCTTATACCATTCGACCAAGCTCCATCAATTGGGGAAAATTGATCCAATCATAATTTCATTAAATTGATCCAATCAAACCTTAATTAAACATGTTATAAGCATACTCAAACATTCAATTCATTCAAATCATGCTCAAAACAAGTTTACCCAAATTTTAAGCCCTACATTTTTCATGCTTGCAACATTAGCTCTTGATGCCATTGTTAGTTTTTCTAAGGTCCCAAGATCGAATCAAGACATGAAAACATGCGTGAATACATCAACGGAGGTAGCGGAATACTCACATTGATCGGTTATGTCGAATTGAAGACGAATTGAACCAAGAAACTCACTGCCTTGGTGCGCCCACTGCAGCAGCCCACTGCCCTGCAAAACAGAAATTTGAGTGAAGAAACGGAGCTCCGAGCTTCGTCCGATGGATCCCGACTCATGGGTGAACCTCCCTACCACCTTCGCAAGACTTGTAAGTGTGCTAGCACTTGAATTTTCACCATGAAAATCCACTATTGGCTTCCCTATTGCTCACGTTTTTCTGGTTCAAAACCAGTGAGCATTGTGCCCATTTGGGCGTGAGAGAGATGAGAGAAATTTGTGAGAGTTAATTAATTTTTTGTTACAAAAAATCAATTTATATTTATGCCATAATATTCATTAAATTAATAATAAATTTATGACACAAATCATGCAATGGCTTAGAGTGTCAAACACTCAATTTCCATGCAATGACATTGAGTGCAATGTACACTATCTCCATGCAATGCATTAGAATTAAATAATGCATAATATGACATGTGTCATGTGGGCCCCACACGTTTCCAAATGAAAGTGGGCCTACGTGCACTCACGCGTTCGGGTTCGATATTTCCGAAATACCGAGCTTACGTCGCGACGTTAATTAAATCGAATAATTGCGGCTAGCGAAATTATTATTTACGTTGCTAACGAATTAATTCTAAATTAACTCGTTTGCCCGAATTAAAATCTAATTTTAATTCCGCGTCGAAATCTAATTTCGTTTAATATATCGAATATATTAATTCATCGATTAATTCCAAAGTAATCGTTCTCTCTCTTTAGACGACATTCTATCCCGGATAAAATATCTCCGTTATTAATCCTAGATTAATTTTCTCTCTCTTCTATATAATCCCAGATTATTCAAGAGTGCGAGTTGTGCGTCATCGGTGGATTATCGGGAAGCGACCCATGAGATCCCCGGATAATCTGGCAGTAAATACGGTCGTCGGAGTATCCGAATCACGTACGTACCAAGTACTACGTTCTACCGATTTACGAGACAAGGTCGACTCCTAGCAAAGCACCAAGTCTTCCCAAGTTCTCCGGACATATTCATCAAAGAATATCAAAGATCTGTATCAAGCGTAGTATACAATTGTATTGTGCATATCGGCCCAGTATCGGATAATCACGTGCTAGGGCTGGGGCTGGATAAGTGTCTGCCTCGTCCGAAACACATATCGGATGTCTGGTAACTAGTCTCTATAATCGGATATTCATGACCTGGTCATAATATCACGATTGGATGCGCATCACTTAAGAGCACTAATACCGTATCCTGCGTGACATCATCTCCATTATGACTGGAGTGACACTTCCGTCTTGACATCACATCCAATACACTACGATTCCTGATAAACCCAGAAGAGGTGAACACAGAACCAGTTAAGATCCCCCACCACCAAAACCAAAGTTTACCGATTGTCATAAGTATTAGCGATGCAAGTCTCAGGTTAAGACTATACACACCTACCTTGATTTCGGCCTCCCATAGACACCTAGTCATAATACCAATGGGATTCCGAAGGGTCTATCCAGAGCGAAGCTGTTTCCCGTACCATCGGTGAAACACGACCTCCTATCGCACTTGCATAAGTATCCAATACTTATATATATGAGAACTATGTCGTTGTGCCCTCACAACGCGCACAAGTGCAATACTAGCCTATTCCGCATTATCGATGTCCAGTCTCGATAATACTACGGCTAGGGATATTTAATGATTAATTCTTCGTGGACTGATACTGTCTCATATCATCTCAATCCAGGAACTAATCATAGGGACCTCTCTTCATTTATATATCTATGGTGATCTAATCACAAATGACGAGAGTGCAATTTCCTTGTTACATAGTTAATTTTGCTACAGCAACACAATGTTCTGTGCAAATAGTGACGCTATGGGTCATATTATCCAACAAAAATATGTTGGTTTTGTGTTAAACTTCCATATGCACTCGATGTAAGCCAGCTATGAAGAACTTTATAACATGTTACGCACAGTGGAACATGATTTGATAAAAGGTAACCCCATTTTGTACTTCCATGGGGGAGCTGGCTCTTCAAAGACTTCTGGGAAGTCAAAGAAAATCAAAATATGGAAGAAGAAGATTTCAAAGAAAAACTCCAAGAAGCGCAAATGTGAAAAACCGCAAGTAGCTCTTGGAAGAAGTCTGGACACTAGAAGGATTGTCTAGAGCTAAAAGGAAAAGCGGGACCCTCAGGTATGCTTTATATTTTTCCTATTATTGACATCTCACTAGCCTCAGATGCAAATAGTGTATGGGTGTTAGACACTGGCAGTCCTACTCATATTTTCAGCTCCATGCAGGTCATTAAGGTTAAAAGAAGGTTAAACAAAGGGGAGATCCAACTTAGAATTGGTAATGGCTAGACATTGAATGTCAAGGCCATAGGAATGGTTGTTCTAGATCTCCCTGATGGACATAAATTAGATTTACATGAATGTTATTATGTACCCTAACTTATCAGATAAATAATATCACTTTCAATATTAGATAAAGAGAGATATAAAATAAACATTAAGGATGAAAATTTATATTTATATAATAAAGACAACTATTGATATGTGAATGGTCTTTATCTAACAGTCACTATATTTTGGAAACATATAGAGATATCTTTAATGTAGAGGAAAATATAAATAGGAGATCTGAATTAAAAAATACTGAATTATGGTATAAGAGATGGGCCACATAGGTGTTAGAAGTCTATCAAAATTAGTAAAGGACGGTTTGATTGAAAATCTTACCTTAGATCCTTATCCGATTTGTGAGTCATGTATCTAAGGGAAGATGACAAAGGCCCAATTTCTTGGTGTTGGACACCGTGTTGGAGATTTATTGGAGCTAATACACAGCGTGTGTATGGTCCATTAAATCATGTCATCCATGATGGTTCAATATACTTCGTGACTTCACGGATGATAAGTGTAGATTTAGATATGTCTATTTGATGAGACATAAATCAGAAACATTTGACAAGTTTAAAATATTCTGAAAGGAAGTAGAAAAACAAACCAGTAAATTCATCAAATATCTTCGATCAGATCGAGACGGTGAATACATGAGTGAAGAATTTAGAAGGGAGAATGGAATTATTGCCCAATATATCCCACCAGGAACACCTCAACAGAATAGTGTGTCTGGGGTAGAAATCGTACTTTATTAGATATGGTGCAATCCATGATGAGCTATACAGATATTTCTTATTACCTTTGGGGTTACGCTTTAGTTACTGCTTCCAACATATTTAGTAGAGTTCCATCGAAAGTTGTTTCTACGACCCCCTATTAGATATGGCTCGGTAGAAATCCAAGTCTTAGATATATAAGGATTTGGGGTTGTCTTGCATATGTTAGAGTTACGCAGTGGGATAAACTAGCAACCAGTAAGTATAAATATAGGTTTGTTGGATATCCTGAAAACTCTTTGGGATATCGATTCTATGATTCTGGACAACGAAATGTATTTGTTTATCGCTTTGCCACTTTTCTTGAAAATGAATTTTTGAGAATAGTGGGAATTGTAGAAAGATTGAACTAGATGAGTTTGATACCAACAGTAAGAAACCTGAGATGGAACCAGAAATCCAATTAGGTGAGTGATCTACAATACACATTTTACGTAAGTCGAATAGAATATCAAGGCCTTATGAGAGATTATTTTTAACATCTGATGTGAGCCTTGATGTTCTCCTCTTGGAGGAAATAAATCCGACTATGTATAAAGAAACGATATTGGATATCGATTCGTGAAAATGGCAGGAAGCCAATAAATTCGAGATGGATTCTATGCATGACAGTCAAGTCTGGGACTTAGTTGAACTTCCTGAAGGAGTTAAACCTATTGGTTGTAAAAGGGTTTACAAAAGGAAGCAATGGCTCGATAGAAATGGGGAAACCTTTAAGGCCTAACTGTAGTGAAAGGTTACACCCAACGTCATAGGATTGACTTTAAGGAAACCTTTTCACCAATAGCCATGCTAAAACCCATTAGGATTCTTTTAGCCATTATTGCATATCACGACTATAAGATATTGCAGATTGATGTGAAAACCACTTTCCTAAATGGATTCCTCGAAAATGATATCTATATGGAACAACTAAAGGGTTTCATATCTAGTGAGACATCAAACTTGGATTGTAAGCTCCAGAAGTCTATTTATGGACTTAAACATACATCCCGAAGCTAGAATCATCATTTTAATGAGATAATTAGATTATTAAGATTCATCAAGAATGAGGAAGAACAATGTGTTTATAAGAAAGTGAGTTGGAGCATGATAGTTTTCCTAGTTTGTATGTAGATGACATCCTTATCATAGGGAATGATATAGGATTGATGCAAAATATGAAAGCCTACCTTTGCAAGAACTTCTCCATGAATGATATGGGTGAAGCTTTCTATATACTAGGTATAAGTCTCTATCAGGATAGAGTTAGGAAGCTAATAGGGTAGTCACAATTGACGTACATAGATAAGATGTTAGAAAAGTACAGTTTTACTAGCTGCAAGGCAACAAATGTACCTTTCCGATATGGAATGCATCTTTAGAAGAAAATGACACCTCAGACTCAGGAAGAAAGAGTTATAATATCTAACTTGCCATATGCTTTTTGTATGGAAGCATCATGTATGTTATCCTATGTATGAGGCTTGACATCATTTTTGACGTCAATATGACTAGCCGATATCAATCTGATCGAGTTAATGATCATTAAACAGCCGTGAAACATATCCTGAAATATCTTAAGGGTACCAAGGATAAGTTTCTGATATATGGAGAAAATAAGTTACAAGTTAGGGGTTATATAGACTCCGACTTCCAAGGAGATCTAGATGATAGAAAGTCTACATCCGGATACATATTCACCTTTAATGGTGGTGCGGTCAGTTGGAGATATTCAAAGCAAGGCTCAACAATTGATTCCACCACTGAGGCAGAATTTATAGCGGCTTCAGAAGCTATTAAAGAAGCTGTTTGGATTAGAAACTTTATCGCAGAACTTGGCGTTGTGCCTAGTATTGAGGATTCAATTTCACTGTACTGTGATAATAGCAGAGCCCTTATGCAGGCTAAGGAGCCAAAGGCACATTCCAAGTCTAAACACGTGGAAAGTAAATACCGCATAATTAGAGAGATTATTGAATGAAAAGATATAGTGGTCTTAAAGGTTCAAAGACTAGATAATATTAGTAGACTCGCTTACTAAGTCTCTATCTCATAAGTTATTCGATAAACATATGGAGGAGATGGGATTGTGGTACCATCCTGATTGGCACTCAGCAAGTGGGATTTTATTAGAGTTGGTGCTTGGAGTGCCAATCCGAATAATATATTGTATATTTTATTATTTATTAATAAAATAAATACATTTTCATTTCATACCTTATTAATATTATTGTCATTATGTATATTAGATTGATGTATAAATATGTTGAGAATGACATCGATCTTAGAATAGTCTTGTAGTAATACATGACACTAGGTGATCCGACATTGGGATAGTATTGATGGAGTTGGTGCTTGGAGTGCCAAACCGATTTGTACATTTTATTATTTATTAATAAAAAAACTACATTTTTCATTTCATACCACATTAATGGTATTGTCATTACGCGTATGAAATTGATGTATAGATATGCTAAGAATGACATCGACCGTAGAATATTTTTGACACTTGGTGTAAACTATTCTTAAAGTAAATATTCCTAGTTGTTGGTTTTAGAATACGGTCGAATTCTTATAACCGAGAAGACTATCACATTTCATATATTGTAATTGGAGTTCTAATAGTTTAACGCGATGTACCATGAGTTTTGGAAACTCATATAGACATGTGGGTATTCGTTGGAGTGAATATTGAATGACTCACAAGTGATTCCTAATAGTTGGAAGTACACACCACCATCAATAGGAATCCCCTCGAGTCGAGTAGCATATGTAATCCCTTGACTATAGGATAACATGGATTTTATGTGAGATCATACATACTTAGATGCCATGTATGTCAGAAACCTTTCATGTTCTAGCCTCTAGATGTTCGTTGGGTGTGGACCGATGCACTCAGTAATTAAATATGAAGCAAGATAGGATCCGTCGGCCCGTATGTGTACCATAAGGGGTTTAGGTATCCATGTTAGTAAAGTCACGATTCATAAATATTTGCCCAAAGTCGATCACCTAGGGTGGATCGCATCATTTATGAAGAATCGTGGACATGTCGATATGAGATGTGCACCTCGGAAACTTGATGGTATATTCTATGTTTCCTAAGCACAACTCAGATAGCCTACGACAGAGGTATTGTTAAATATATGTGATGACCTTGACTTGTATAGTTCAGAAAGGTCATTCGTGTTCTTCATGAACTCGGAGGTGGCCGAATTGCGTACAAATTAGCTAGGCTTATATGTCGAACGTGTCTGAACTTAGAGAGTCCCAATATAAAGTGTACTCGTTGATCACTTGGGTAGCCGATTATTTTTGATAAAAGATAATATTCGATATTACAATTATCAATTAAGATAATCAAGTGTTATTGGATAACATTGATTATTTACTTCGACCTAATTGGATTAATTGGATTAATTCAATAATTACACAAGGGCTTAATTGTAAAATCATAATTATCTCTACCATTTGAGGATATTATGGTAATTGTAAGTATGTAATAATATGTGGTTTTGGCTTGATTTAATTGGATTAAATCAAGATGGCAAACATTTAACTAATCCATTTCCTAATCATTGGCTTGATTTAATTGGATTAAATTAAAGCGGGAGAGAATGGAGATTAGTCACACCTAATTATAAATATTTGGACAAATTAGATTAAGTCCACTTAATAGTTGGTTTCAACTTTTATTAATTAAAAATTGCATAAGTTTTGCTATAAATAGCAAGCTTTATGAAGGTTTTAATTACAAGTTCAAATACAAGCATAAGCAAATTCTTAGTGAAATTAGCCTAAGTTAGAGAAGTGTTTAGAGAAGCTTGTGAGGTCTCTAAAACATTTCATTAAGGAGAAATCAAGATTGGATCTTGAAGTGAAGCTTGGAAGCATTAGAGACAAGATTGGATCTTGGAGTCAAGCTTGCACACCTTGGAGGTTCTCCAACAATTTCAAAAAAGGAGAAGTAGATTAGATCTTGCATCAAGCTTACTAGGTAATGTTTGATCTTCTCCAAAGCTATGTTTATTGGTGTATTAGATGCATGATCACATAGCTTAATGTTGAATAAGGCTAATCAATTGTGTTAGGATACTTTAGAAGTATAAACACAACATGCTTGTTATTAGGTCAAAGATGTTCATGTTGGACATGGAACAATTAATAAGAGTTTGGAACTGTAAATTAAAGCTTAGAGTTATGGCTACCATTCTAGATTCACTTGACCACCTTTAGGTGGACTAGAATTGTTCATGAGACATTTCTAATTGGGATTCTAAAATGATTTGTGTATTAGATTCAAAATTTACTCAAGTGCGTATTTAGAATAAATTTATGTTTTTGGAAAAATATTTGATATTTTGAAAAACTTGATTTTTATTCTATAACATGTGTTAATATTGGTTTTGAAATTAAAAATTATTTTGGGTGTTCTTAAGTGTTTAGAGAAGACCATAAGTAATTAGGGTAATAGATCATAATTGCATCAGCTCTCTGGAATCCAGAGAGCTGACCATATTCAAAAGAAGCATTTGAAAACAAATAAAAAACAAATAAAAAAATTAGCAGCACACCTGGGCGCTACAGTGCGCGCGCGCACTGTAGCGCGTGTGCTTCACGGGCGCCGATTTTATTTTCGCTCGTTCTGGAGCTTCCGAACTCCGATTCAGTCCCGGTTTTCTCCTATACCATCGTAACGGAATATAATATTTCATTAAATAATTTAAAATTACACCCAAACTTGATATCTATGGGTTAAACTCATTTCCGCTACCCGGGGCACCGATCCAACCCTAAGGGTTCCACAACTGCCCCAACAGAATGGTATCAGTAGCAAAGGCTTAACCACACAACACATGTTTTGAATCTATGCCATAGTAATTTTAATTTAATTATGCATAAGACATATTTGATATGTATTGCATGTTTTAAATTAAAACTTTGACCTAATACAGTTAGTGACTTGATTGTCATAAATCTCTCGTGATTAGGTGATTACTTTTAAGTGATAATATTAATAATGTTGGAGCATTATTGGATGGTTCGTCTTGTCAATACGGAGATGAATGGGTTCTTACTACTTATATACAATATCGTCATTAGTGTGAGGGTCTAAGTGCTCGGAACTTAGGTCGCTCCGGTAAAATTTTAGATGTAGCGTGATGAGTTAAATTAGTCGCCAATATCGTCATTAGTGTGAGGGTGTACATACGAAGCTCATTAGTGCACATTGACAAGTATACACATAGAACACGTCTTAATCCAATATCGTCATTAGTGTGAAGATAAGAAACGGTTCAAGACCAAACTATGAGTCACACAAAGTGATTGACCTTGAAGGTCTACCTAATGAGTTTACAAAGGCCAATATCATCATTAGTGTGAGGCTGGAGTAAATGTCATGGGATCCACTTCCCGCTATGAAATTTTGATAGTCAAATTTCTAGTTTTCCATTAAGAGGGATTACAGAATTACGTAAAGTAAGGGGAGGGCACTAATAGATTTAAAATTTCATAATCACTTAGTGTTATCACTTTTGAAATGAAAATTGTTCTACTACTACTCAAAAATGTTGTCTTATAGATGGCTACCGCTAATCCATTGATGAAACTTTTGGATTCTTATAAGCTAAAAGGAGCTGAGAACTATATCGAATGGGAAATGAACATACGCCTTGTCTTGGAGTATGAAAAGTTGACTTATGTCACTATCAATCTGTTAGGGATATGCCCTATACCCAACTTGTGGATGGGCTATATGTTCATGTATTTGTAATATTTTCATTAATTAATAAAATGGCAATCTTTATTATACGTGTCTTATATAACTTATATGAATCATCAACACTGTAATAAAGCCCTTGGAGTAATAAGACGATGGATTCCACGCCTTATGAGAATCATTACTCTTAAATGTTCTTAATCATAGTTTTGTGAATAATCTGGGCGTTCACAAAGCGGAGAGACTAGCATGATGATATGATCAACCCTTAAGTGGGGTAGCCGATCTCATAGGCTACTAGTAGAAATCTGTCCGCTTGGTGTATCACATGGATGCATGAGTTGCTCGTGTCCATCGAACTGACCGTCGAAAGTTTTCATATGGAGTGTTTATCTCATGTGCATGTGAGAACTTTCATGTATCGATTATATGACTAGTCTTTTGAATTGAGGTCTTTACAATCTTATGTGTGGATCAAATAACTTTGACATTCTCCTTCACCGGTTCAAAAGATCCGGTCATAAGGGTAAGATTGGGTCATTTGTTGAAACACATGAAGTTTGTAAAGATACAACAGAGAATCGCCACTCTCTCGGATAATATTTTCTTATAAGAGTAGTATTCTAGTTCGTGGGTTGATATGTGTGATCAGTGCTTGAGACTGTGGCCACAGTGGAAGAATCATGTGAGATTCTTGGGTTAGCACGATTCCTGACACTATCAACATCATAACTTTGACCATATGGGTAGACACTTTCCATACCCTAGGTCAATACGTGGGGATACAGTGAGGCAAGGGACCGTACCATATGTAAATCGCATACAAAATGAGTATATATATCTTTCCTTCTCATTTGGGGGCCTTGGCATGTTGCTAGATTTCAACCTTGGTCATTGAAATCGAACGACCATCTGATCAGAGGATAATTTATGTTCGATTAAATTATCACGATTCATTTCATGTCCAACTTGAGGGGAACCCAAAAGGTCACACACAACAAAGTCGAAATCAATGGTTAACAGTGCACATTACAAATATAACAGCATATATGATTGCTGTAGGAATTGTTCATAAATGGTTCAATGTGTTTAATTATTGAAAAAATCATTTATGAGGTTCCATAGTGGCTTAGGGATTGGTGAATGACGATAGGGGCACTTTGGAAATTGGAAATAAAAAAAATTAATAGTCACATGAATAGTAATGTGAATAGTATTTTTTTTTTGAATTCCAATTCGGCCAAAACACTTATTAGGGTTTTATATTCTCATTAAACCACTAAATTAAGATCCAATGGCTAAGATTAAATTAGATTTTATCCCACATCGGATTCTTAATTAATTTTGTTGTCTTTGGAGCAATATATAAACCCAAAGAATTCTTTTCAAATTTGCTTCACACAAAACCTTTCATATCTTGGGTTTATATAAGTGAGCAACTCTAAAGTTTAAGAGTAAGCCATTGATTTTGAGGATCCTTAAGTCTAATTGACTAGAGGAACATCGAGTTAAAAGTTTTGAGGTATTTGCCTAGGCTAGCACCAAGGGCAAAATACCTGTGCACTCAAGGCGTAGTCTTGCCGTTGAGTTTTGGCTTTGGTGTGTGCATATTTGGAGGCCACACACTTGGGTGGCTGTTTGGAACGTGGAAGAGTTTGCTGAGTTCGAGAAAAGCTTGTAGATTGGATGGAGGACTGGTGGAGTCTACGGTTCAAGTATGTCTTTTTCTTTATTTATATAAATTAGAGTTCTTATGATAGTTAGCATGTTTAGGTTTATGTTCTTTGCATGTTTTATGAGTTTTATGCTTAGAATATATAGTAAAATACCTAGGCTTATAGAATAATCAAAAAAATGGGTCTTGGGCAAAGGGAAATCGGCATAATAATTTTAATTTTCCGTTGCGCACTCGCGGCCGCTTCCCAATAGTGGTATCAGCGTGCCTTTTTTGTTTTGATTAGTTCTCTCTCATTTGAACTCTAAATTGGGTGTTTAAAAGCTCGTTGGAAAGCTGACACCCTGAACGTAATTTTAGGCACAAGTTTTGCATGATTTGGTTAATATTGAATTGTGACATTGCATATAAAGTTCACGCATCTGCAGAAAAACATGAATAGTAAATTTATTTGAATAAAATAAAATGCAATATCATAATTAAATATTAATCAAAGTTATTTAATGCCTAAAATAATTCCAACATATTAAAACTCATATTCTTGATGATTCTATGTGGTGCTAGAGACTTTCTAAGAAATAGAGAGTGTATTGCTTATTCCTTAGCTAAGTAATTATTCCGTGATGAACTTAGAGATTTATTACCTTTAAGGCTAATAAATATAATCACTTGTTTATAATAAAAGACATTATAAAAGATACAAGTGGTTGGGACCAATGGGTTAATAAAACTTTCCAAACTAAAGTTAATTTAACCAAAGGTATTACTAGAGTTAGATAATGATTTGGTGTCTTCCTTCACTCACTACCTTTTTATAGCCAAAGGAAAAGCTGGGAAGACATCTAGATAATCATTTACTCAAAGCTTACCTTAAAGCATATTTAAAGTGTTGGACTAATTTGGAGGATATATTGTTTATTCCTGTCACCAAGGCAATAAGAGCCTAAGAGGTAAGGGTATTTAAGAGAGTTCGCTCCACCCTCCCTCTGGGGAATTTGCAATGGAGGAATCCATTTGACAGTTATTCACTTAAACTTGCTAAAATCCTCAATAATAATTTAAGTCTAAAATTTGCCTCCCATTGTAAAGTATAGACCCAAATGGCTTAAACCGTATTGGCAGGACTAGGCTTTACCAGACTGACCAATACCAATTTGTCCCTAAATTGTAATATCGACAATAGTTTGACTTTTCTGAGTCATAAGACGCAGCGACCCTTAGGCGTGGTCTTATAACTTAGTGGCAAAGATTGGGTGTCCACAAGGACTAGCATAAACTATGGCATGTTTGATTGCCCAACCCAATGATCAAGGAATTGTGATTTATATCATAAATTGGTTAGGAACCTACCTAATTATCGTATTTTATAACGACCGGCCCTAGTCGGAGTTATGAAATGATGATAATGGGATCCTTACCCACAAGAAATCCATCATATTGGGGTTGATACGATTTGCTTAAAATTTTAAAATAATTGAGTGGGAGCAACTCCATAATATTAAAAGCTCATGTTATTATGAAACATTAATGAAAACATATTCCTAATTTTAACATTTTCTCTTAACATGTGGGTTAAAATATTTCACAAACATTCAAATGGCAAACAGAGTATCACTTCGTTCCATCTTTGATGAGCATAAGCTCAAAGGGGACAACTACAATGACTGGTTTAGAAACCTTAAAATTATCTTACGACAAGAATAGATTTTCTATGTTCTTGAAAGACCATTTCCCCTGAACCCGCAGAAGATACTGACCCAGATACATTTGATGCTTGGAAGAAAACACGTCGATGATGATGAGCAAACAGTTTGCATAATGCTTGGCTCTATGTCGGATGAACTTCAGAAAGCTCACGAATATATGGATGCTCAAACCATCATCTTTCACTTGAAGGAGTTGTATGCAACTTCCGTTCATACCGTGAGATTCCAAGTGTCATGTACCTTATTCCAAACAAGGTATAAGGAAGGAATGTTAGTGGACATGTGCTTAAGATGATTGGCCATATTGAAAAATTGGCCAACCACGGGTTCATCATAGATCTTGAGATAGGTCACGATCTATTCTTTAGTTCTTACCAAAAGAATTCTCTAACTTTATTATGCAGTTTCATCTGTCTGATAAAGAAGCTACTTTAGCAGAATTGCACAATCTGATAAAGCAAGCAGAGAAGGACTTGAAACCGGAGCTTAAAACCTCATCATGCTTACGGGTACGGACTTGAAGCCACGAGGCCTTATAAAAAAATAAGGGCAAGGCCAAGGCTCCAGATCACCTAATGCCTAATGGTAAGGTGGAGAAAAAAAGGGAAATGAAATGTTTCTTTTATGGAAAGAATGGTCATTGGAAGAAAGACTGCAGATCCTTGAAAGCCAATGAAGCTAGGGAAGCCCAAGAGGCCAAGAAGCCCAATGCTTCAGGTATGTTGTATGTGATTGAACTAAATTCTCAAAACTCTGAACCTTCTACTTAGGTGCTTGACACCGGTTGTGGGACTCACCTGTGTAACAATGTGCAGGGCCTGAGAAATAGTCGAAGACTCCGTCATGGGGAGGTTGACTTACGCATGGGTAATGGAGCAAAACTGGCTGCATTGTGCGTGGGGACTTATTCATTAGTTTTGCTGAATGGTTTAGTTTTAGACTTAGAAGATTGTGTTTACGTACCTTCTCTAGTAAAGAACATCATTTCAATTTTTTCTTTATGTAATAAAGGCTTTTCATGCCTAATAAGTTGTTGTATGAATGTTCTATTTATTTCAATGAAATAAAATATGGAGATGGTATTTTGAATAATGGTATCTATGTCTTACAAACTAACAAAGAATGTTCAACCTCTGATATATACAATGTTAACTCGAATAATCTCAATGAATCACTTCTATGGGACAGTCACTTAGGTCATATCAATGAAACAAGATTAACTAAGCTACATTAGGATGGGTATTTCAACCCTTCAAATATAAACCTTATGGACTTGTGAGTCTTGTTTACTTGGTAAAATGACCAAATTACCCTTCAAATGTAAGGACAGCGGGCAGTGAGACATTAGAAGTCATACACTCTAATGTATGCGGACCAATGTCAGTCACCGCTAGAGGTGATTCTCCTACTTCATTACCATTATCGATGATCATTCGCGATATGGGTATGTGTACCTTATGCGGTACAAATCTGAAGCCTTTGAGAAATTCAAAGACTTCAAGGCTGAAGTAGAAAACCAGCTAAATAAAAGTATTAAGTCACTAAGGCTGACCGATGTGGTGAATACTTAAGCAACGAATTTCAAGATTACTTAAGAGAAAATGGCATTGTTTCCCAGTGGACTACTCTATGAACTCCACAACATAATGGGGTCTCCGAAAGGAGAAATCGGACATTATTAGATATGGTCCGATCAATGGTGCCAGACACGGATCTACCTCTTTTTTTTAGGGTCTTGCTTTAGAAACTGCAACAGTACTACTAAACCAAGTTCCTTCCAAGACTGTTAGTCAAACACCATATGAGTTATGGTCTGGGAAACGTCATAGTCTTAGTTATCTAAGAGTTTGGGGGATGTGACGCATATGTCAAGCTCACACAAACTAACAAATTGGATGATAGGGCAGTTAAATGTAAGTTTGTAGGATATGCCTTGAACTCATAGCATACATGTTCTACTCGTCACAAATGAACAAAGAACATTTGGCTCACGAAATGCTAAATTTCTAGAGAATGAATTCCTTCTCAAGAAATATAGTGGGAGTAGACTTGACCTCGATGAGGTACGAGAAGAACAAACTAACATAGAACTAAACCCCAGGCCCCTCAAAAGGGCAGCGACGGAACAACCACAAGGTTATGAACTCAGAAGGTCTGGTAGGGAAAGTCATGAGCCTGAAAGATATGGTTTTCATATTAATGAGGAACATGATCAGGTCATTGATAATGACGATCCCACCAGTTATGACGAAGCAATACGTGACATTGATTCAGTCAAGTGGCTTGAGGCCATGAAATATGAAATAGACTCTATGTATCAGAATCAAGTCTGGGACTTGGTAGATGCACCTGAAGGGATAAAACCCATAGGCAGTAAGTGGATTTACAAGCGTAAAACTGATGCAGAAGGCAACATCCAAACCTATAAGGCTAGGTTGGTGGCGAAAGGTTATAGAAAAATCCAAGGAATTGACTATGACGAAACCTTCTCGTCTGTTGCAATGATAAAGTCCATTCAAATTTTACTGGCACTAGCTGCACACTTTGATTATGAGATTTGGCAGATGGATGTCAAAACAACTTTCCTTAATGGGAACATCGTAGAGGAAGTCTATATGACACAACCTGATGGGTTTGCATCTAAAGATTATCATAATAAGTATGCAAGCTTAAACGATCCATTTATGGACTCAGCAAGCCTCCAGAAGTGGAATATACGATTTGATGAGACAATCAAAGATTTTGACTTCATAAAAAATGTAGACGAGCCTTATGTTTACAGGAAAATTAGTGGGAGTGCTGTTGTATTTCTTATATTATATGTCGATGACATATTAATCATCGGGAATGATATTCCCATGATGCAAGCCACCAAGCAATGGTTATCTCAGAATTTCTCCATGAAAGATTTGGGAGAAACAGCCTACATCATCGACATTAAGATCTACCATAATAGATCTAAGAGGTTGTTAGGACTTTCTCAATCTACGTACATAGATAAAGTTTTGAAAAGATTCAAATGGAAGATTCCAAAAGAGGTAATTTACCTACCTGTCATGGAATCAAATTATCTAAGGAGCAATGTCCACATACTCATTCAGATAGAGAGCGTATAAGTAGGATCCATTATGCTTCAGCAATAGGATCGATCATGTATGCCATGCTATGTACAAGACCTGATGTCTCTTATGCTCTTAGCCTAACGAGCATGTATCAGGCAAATCCTGGTGAGCAACACTGGGCAGCTGTCAAAACAATCCTCAAGTATCTGAGAAGAACTAAGGATGTGTTTTTGACATACAGAGATTGTTCTGAGATGAAAGCCATTGGTTACTGTGATGCGAGCTTTCAGACCGATAAGGATGACAACAGATCACAAACATGATATTTGTTTACTTTAAATGGCGGTTTTGTAACTTGGAAAAGCTCAAAGCAGTCAACTACAACGAACTCCACCACTGAAGCCGAGTATATTACAGCATCTGAGGCAACTAAAGAAGCAGTTTGGATAAAGAAGTTCATCACGGAGCTGGAAGTGTTTCCCGCGATAAAGAATGGCGTCACGATGTACTGTGACAACACGGGCGCCATTGCTCAATCAAAGGAACCAAGGTCCCACCAGAAATCCAAGCATGTACTCAGACGATTTCATCTCATTAGGGAGATTGTTGAGAGAAAAGAAGTTATTATAGAGAAAATACCCACAGAAGATAATCTTGTAGATTCTCTTACTAATGGGCTGACTAAAAAAAAACATGATAGGCTCACCCGAGAGTATGGTGTCCAGATTCATACTAGTTGGCTATAGTGCAAGTGGGAGATTGTTAGGGATATGCCCTATTCCCAACATGTGGATGGGCTATATGTACATGTATTTGTAATATTTTCATTAATTAATAAAATGTCAATCCTTATTATACGTATCTTACATAACTTATATGAATCATCAACACTGTAATAAAGCCCTTGGAGTAATAAGAAGATGGCTTCCACGCCTTATGAGAATCATTACTCTTAAATGTTCCTAGTCATAGTTTTGTGAATAATCTGGGCGTTCACAAAGCGAAGAGACTAGCATGATGATATGATCCGCCCTTAAGTTGGGTAGCTGATCTCATAGGCTATTGTGGAGATCTGTCCGCTTGGTGTATCACATGGATGCATGAGTTGCTTGTGTCCATCGAATTGACCGATGAAAGTTTTCATATGGAGTGTTTATCCCATGTGTCTGTGAGAACTTTCGTGTATCGATTATATGACTAGTCCTTTGACTTGAGGTCTTTACAATCTTATGTGTGGATCAAATAACTTTGACATTCTCCTTCCCCGGTTCAAAAGATCTGGTCATAAGATTATGATTGGGTCATTTGTTGAAACACATGAAGTTTGTAAAGATACAACAGAGAATCGCCACTCTCTCGGATAATATTTTCTTATAAGAGTAGTATTCCAGTTCGCGAGTTGATATGTGTGATCAGTGTTTGAGACTATGGCCATAGCGAAAGAATCATGTGGGATTCTTGGGTTAGCACGATTCATGACACTATCAACATCATACTTTGACCATATTGGTAGACACTTTCCGTACCCTAGGTCAATAGGTGGGGATACAGTGACGCGATGGACCGTATCATATGTAAATCACATACATAATTGGTATATATATATTTCCTTCTCATTTGGGGGCCTTGGCATATTGCTAGATGTCAACATTGGTCATTGAAATCGAACGACCATCTGATCGGAGGATAATTTATGTTCGATTAAATCATCACGATTCATTTCATGTCCAACTTGAGGGGAACCCAAAAGGTCACACTGTAGGACACAAAAATTAGCGACGTTGTTCCAGGCTCGCGGCCCGGTTATGAGTACGGAGTAGCCCGCGGGGGAACTAAACCGTAGAAATAAAATGGAGTCGCCACCCAGTGTGAACTAATTTAGCCCACACTCACCCCTCACAAGGGAAGACCTCAAACCGTTGGGTTTAGAATGGTCCCTTACTTATGCCACTTGTAATGAACGGATTTATGTACTAATATAACCGAGTCTACACAAGAATAACCTACATCTAAGTTCGTATAGGACCTATATCTAAGTTTGCATGCATAAAAATAAGTCGGAATAACGGCAAGCACACAATCTCATGAAACATATTGAATATCAAACACGAAAATATAAATAAATAACAATCTAAACGTAAACATATATTAAGTCCCTATTGTGAAAGAAATAACTAAATCATGTTTGGAATAATCAACTAAATCATGCATAAAAGTAACATACTATTTCTAATAAACAACAAATAAACACAAGATTGGATGACATGAAATATGTGCGTTTCTCAAGCGGCACGTGGCATTGTATCCCGAGTACAGACCGCACTACCGTCCATTCGGATTCAGCTACGGAATTTACGTCCGGGTTTCCATCTGATATACTGTTGGTTTATTCTAAGGTCCCAAGATAAAATCAAGACATGAAATAATGCGTGAATACACCAACGAAGATAGCGGAATACTTACATTGGTTGGTTGGTCGAATCGGCAACAAACAAAGTCCAAAAACGCACTGCCAAGGGCGCAAACTGCAGCAGTCCACTGCCTCCATTTTCAGATTTTGAGCTGAGAGAAACGGAGCTCCAAGCCTCGTCCGACGGATTCCCGACTCATGGGTGAACCTCCCTACCACCTTCGCAAGACTCGTAAGTGTGCTAGCACTTAGATTTTGCCACAAAATCCCACTCCAAGCTTCCCTTATTCACGCCTATTTTGGTTCCAAAAACCAGTGACCATTTACATGCTTGGGCGTGAGCTTTGCCAAGAGAGAAAGTGAAAGAATATTGAAAAATTTCAATACGTGAGAGAGAGAGAAGTTGTAATCATAAAGAATTGATTTCTAAAATCAATTTCATTCACATTTTACCAAACTTTTTCACCTTGTAAAAGTCAAGGTAAAAGCATTTTAATTAATTAAAATTAAATGCCATAAATGCTTTTCCTAAAAGCATTTACAAAAGTCAAGTGTAATTAACTCCATCTACTATTCACTTTAATAAAGTGAATAGTAACAAGTCACATCACATTTAATTTTGACGCTTTGATTTGACATGTGGGCCCCACACGATATTAAATGCGAGCGGGCCCCGCAAAACAATCTCGGGCTCGGTTTCGCTAATTCCGAATTAACGAATTTTCCAATGCGTCGTAATTAAATGATTACGCCTAGCGAATTCACTATTCACGTCGCTAACGAATTAATTCCGAATTAACTCGTTTGCCCGAATTAAAATCCAATTTTAATTCCGCGTCGAAATCTAATTTCATTTAATATATCGAATAATTAATTCATCGATTAATTCCAAATTAATCGTTCTCTCTCTTTAGATGACATTTTATCCCGGATAAAAATCTCCGTTATTAATCCTAGATTAATTCTCTCTCTCTTCTATATAATCCCAGATTATTTAAGAGTGCGAGTTAGTTATGCGTCATCGGTGGATTATCGGGAAGCGACCCATGAGATCCCCGGATAATCTGGCAGTAAGTAAATACGGTCGTCGGAGTATCCGAATCACGTACGTACCAAGTACTACGTTCTACCGATTTACGAGACAAGGTCGACTCCTAGCAAAGCACCAAGTCTTCCCAAGTTCTCCGGACATATTCATCAAAGAATATCTAGATCTGTATCAAGCGTAGTATACAATTGTATTGTGCATATCGGCCCAGTATCGGATAATCACGTGTTAGGGCTGGGGCTGGATAAGTGTCTGCCCTGTCCGAAAACACATATCGGATGTCTGGTAACTAGTCTCTATAATCGGATATTCATGACCTGGTCATAATATCGCGATTGGATGCGCATCACTTAAGAGCACTAATACCGTATCCAGCGTGACATCATCTCCACTATGACTGGAGTGATACTTCCGTCTCGACATCACATCCAATACACTACGACTCTCTGACAAACCCAGAAAAGGTGAACACAGAACCAGTTAAGATCCCCCAACCACCAAAACCAAAGTTTACCGATTGTCGTAAGTATTAGCGATGTAAGTCTCAGGTTAAGGCTATACACACCTACCTTGATTTCGGCCTCCCATAGACACCTAGTCATAATACCAATGGGATTCCGAAGGGTCTATCCAGAGCGAAGCTGTTTCCCGTACCATCGGTGAAACACGACCTCCTATCGCACTTGCACAAGTATCCAATACTTATATATATGAGAACTATGCCGTTATGCCCTCACAACGCGCACAAGTGCAATACTAGCTTATTCCGCATTATCGATGTCCAGTCTCGATAATACTACGGCTAGGGATATTTAATGATTAATCCTTCGTGGACTGATATTGTCTCATATCATCTCAATCCAGGAACTAATCATAGGGACCTCTCTTCATTTATATATCTATGGTGATAATCACAAATGACGAGAGTGCAATTTCCTTGTTACATAGTTAATTTGCTACAGCAACACAATGTTCTGCGCAAATAGTGACGCTATGGGTCATATTATCCAACAATCTCCCACTTGGCACGTAGCGAGTCACTCAAGTGTCCTACACCCGAACTATGTAAGGTTCGCTCAAATTGCTGAGGAAAGGTTTTCGTCAGCGGATTTGTTTGATTATCGTTTGACGCGATTTATACGATCATCACATCGCCACGATGTATGATCCGAACGAATCAGATGATATAGAAGTATATATCTGGATCGTCGATGAGACCTTTAATTCCTTAGCCTGTGTTGATGCCTAGCTCAGCTGCTAACAGAACTATATCTAATCTAATTAGATTTACTTTCGACCCAAAAGACTTCTATTGCTGCCTCAGCTGCAGCAATAATCCGCATTTGTTTTTTATTCGGCAACAGTTATCTTGCTTGGAAGATTTCCAGCTCACTGTCCCGTTATTCAAACTTTATAGTACCGCAGTATTTAATCGTTTGGAAACTTGCTGCAGTGATCCCAGTCACTTCAAGGTCTCCTTCTCCATAGTAAAAAATAGCATCTTTAGTTCTCAGAGATACTAACAGATGTTCTTAACTTCAATCCAGTGACTATCACTTGGATTGACCCGATTGTGACTCCATATGCTCGAAGCGTATGAGACACCAATACAAGTACATTTTAAATGTACAATTTCCCAGAGAGTGTTAACAACTCCAAATCTATCCCAGTAGATCTTTATTCCTTGAATAAAGGTTGTTACTCCCCAGAATTCTACGGAGAATTTCTATTGAAAGCCAAGCTTTCAACAATAGCTTTATGGGAATTTTACTGTCAGTGCGCTCTCCCACTAACCTCCTTATATACACAAAAATTATTTCGTTTTGAGTCAAATCATAAACCATTATGATTATTTCAAAACGACAGTTCCAAGAACCTTATGCTTGCATTGATCCAAACATGGATCGAATAACCCGCAAACCTTGTTTGTCGGTTATACAAAATCGTCAGGATGTTGTAAACATCCTCCAAAAGGTTTCCTTTTCAGGAAAGCGATTTTGATCTGTAACTGACATATTTCATAAATGAAATATACAGTTATCAACAAGCATCTTCAAAATGGATTTTTATACATGGAATCCATTTCGGATTCATGGCACTTTGCCATAACATTGAGTCGATACCTCGTATCACTTCCTCTAAACGTAGTCGGTGGATATACCTTCACAAGATTGACATCTTTATGAGGTTAGATCAGAAACCCATACCCTAGGTTGTTTTCTGACTCTATCCGATCTACTAAGTTCTTGTGTATTTGAAGATTAATGGTATAGATTCATCATTGATGAACTGTTTGTGTTCCATTAAGGACTTCGTGCCTTGAACAGTATTACTCCGATTTTCATCGAGTATCACTATCCTCCCACTGACCACTGTATATCGGTATTTCTCTCAGGAAAACCGCATGGTGAGCAACAATCACATTGTTCTCATGTGGGATTTATAAGTAGTATACTTAAGGTTTCCCTTAGGATAACCTATATTGGCACTTATCCAATTTGGGTCCTTAGTTTGGTATCATCCAAACGCTATGTCTGGCATACCCAAATTATCAGGAATGAGAAACCCCGTTTCTTTCCTGTTCATATCCTATATGATATCTGTCAAACAGATTTATATGGAACCTTATTCCAAATAAGTTTTGCACTGTTAATACATATCTTGTTGAAGGAAATAGTAGCTCAGAGCGACTCGTGATAAACCTTATCATGTCCAACAAAAATTCGGTTTTTGGTTCGGACACACCGTCTAACTGACGTGTCTCGGGAGGAGTCCTCATATGAAAGAATACCGTACTCTTTCATGTACATATGAAACTTACTGCTTAAGTATTTTCCATTACGGTTTTACCGTGGCGGAATAATACTATAGTCGATCTGTTTGTCTACTTCGTGTCGAAACTCTTAAGTTTCTGATATGTGTTCTTCAAAAGAAACACATAACCACAACGTGATGTCACATCCGTTAAGGTCACGAAATATTCATGTTCACATCTAGCCTAGCTAGATATGGCCCCACTTGCTTCATCATGAATAGGGCTAACAGATCGGTGGCCCTTTTACTATTACCAAGTAAATAGTATTTTAGGTATTTAACCTAATAAACTAGATTCGTAGACCTTATTTGAATAGTCAAATCATTCCTAGTACCCACTCTATAAAAGTGTGGATATACGAGTCTTGTTTAATTGTGTCCCAGACAACAATGCCACAAATAAGTCTCTATTGATCAAATCAATTTGAGCTATTTATTTGTCATTTATATGTTTGAGATTTTATTTATATTCAAAATATAAATTATCTAATGTATTTATCTCAGTATCATCTTTATATAGTGAAACACTTAGTGTTCTAGAATATAAAGGTTTTATCCGTATCGGATTAAACACTGATATAGAGATAATGTCTCTAGTCAAACTAGTTACATTATGACATTTCCTAATTTAAGTACATGCCCAAAGGGTAGTTCATAAACTTAGGTATCTACGGTCGAAACAGCGACTTTCGTCCCGTTTCCAATTCGCAGAGAAATCTCGGCTTGAAGTCAGTATCCAGCTCACAGCGGATTCTGAACATCAATACATATATTTTATGTACCACACTAAGTATTTAAAATCCAATTTCAATACTAGCAGTGAACATAACTTTGACAAATATTTTTAAAGTTAGAGCCTCGCCCTTTCTTTAATTCCTTCGTGTCTTCCATATCCAAATGGTAGTCACTTGGGATATGTCAATTATCTTTTCAATATTTCACAAACCTTTGGCCAAGCATTGGTTTCGGAATATCGAAACGATGTGCACCTTGTGCTACATGCCCAATTGCAAACTTTGACTTTTCTCCACTAGAATAGTCAATTAATTCTCCAAGAATTATTAATTGCAATTTTAATACTTTTAAATCTAAAGATAGATTTATTGTAAGTATATTAATTAAGCACTAAAGTCATCATCACATAAATCTTCCAAAGACTTTATGCTCTACTATTTGCTTAATTATGGGCTTAGTAATAATAAGTTATTTTATCAAATAAATTAACCTATTATTAATTCCCAATTGAAAATTAAATCATTTAAAACATTTAATCCAAGGATTATATATTTTAAATATTCAACTTTTCAATTCTTTCTTGATTTTAATAGTCCAACTATTTAATCAATTTATTAAGGTACTATTTATTATAATGATTACAATAACCCAATTATTTAATCAACTATAATTTGAATATTGATTACTATAATCCAATTATAAAATCAACTATCATTTTAATTCAATTATATTGATTACTATAATCCAATTACAAAATCAACTATATATTGAATGAGTTTGTATATAGTCCAACTATATATATTTTTAAAACAACATAAAATATTAGTCCGACTAATACTTTTGATTAATATGACGAGTAAAATAAAATGAGCGTGTTTAGCGAGTATTCGAACGAATGTTGCAAATTCAATACTTGCCTCCCACTATTTTTCGTCGAGTCTCTAACCCTCTGTGGAGTACTCGGGAAACCGTGTTTCCTAGTGGGCTAGGATCCCGTTAAAGTATCATACAATCCTGACTTTGGTCAAACAAAAAATTGTATGATAATCAACTTAGGTAGATCTCTATGATCAATTGGATCTCATCCAATTCCTAGATCCGGTTAGGTGGACATCCAAGTCCGAAACATATGTATAATGTCAATGTATCCATTACATTTTCCTAACCCTATCCTCCGAATCATCTAGGCCTTGGCTTTGGCCAAAAACAAACCTAATGATTCCAGTTAAGCGGGACCCATTGACGAGGAAAGTTTCGTAATCAATGTCTTTGGACAAAAAGTGATCTTGACTTTGGCCAATAAAAATCACGATTTGGACAAGACACCGATATGCAACAAAACTCTCATGATTCAAGTACATCCTTGATTGACAAAGGTCTTGACTTTGGTCAATAAAAACCAATGCCAACTTCGGATCTTGAACAAGAATCATTCAATGGAAGGATATTTGCTTAATATAAAACGAGGGTTTTTCGCGTGCAAATTGGCTACCAATTTAATTATCTTTGTTAAGGTCTCATCATCATACACCCTTAAACATGCATTCTAAATACATAATAAAGCGAGTATGAAAATAAATAATAATGATATGCGGATGGATACTTTACACATTGATCCTAGATCAAATCTCTCCCTTTTTCACTCAAGCTAGCACTTGTATTACTTCTACCCGTTACACTACACTTATAAAGAAACCTCATTTACATGGAGGGGAATAGGTGAGAAGAGAATACAAAGAGAATGAAGGTGATAAGTCTGGACACGCAGGTCCAATTTAATAAATCGAATTTATTACAATAATTTCCAAAATTGCCCACCCATCTAATATCCATCCGATATACATTATTCATTCAACACAACCATGTATTCACACACACAAGCATGCTATCAATCAATCTAATCAAATTAATTAATCTGATAATTAAGTGATCATCCAATGTTCAAACAACGATTTGATTTTGTTCGAGTCAAACTCGTTTTTGCGAATAAGTACTCAAAGTACGAATTCATGAATTAAATTAAACTACATAATTAAATCCAATTTAACATGTATTTAATACTAATTCACTATTCAATTCCAAATTAAATATTGCACATTTATATTAATAAACCTTTTACGATTTAAATTCCAAATTCAATCGCGTCGGGACTCAAAGCCCGATTGACGTCCAACGTCAATTCAATTGAAGTCCAATGGGCTTTAACTAATTTCTTTAGGCATTGGCTTCAGCAACCAAAGCCCAATAGTGGAATCACCCAAAATGCCTTAGAAATCAATTTCGGCCCATTAGGCCCAATTAAACATTAAAGGTTCATTAGTCGCATTTGGGCTTTATGGTTAAGGTTTTGGGCCCAATTGGATCCAATCCATTTGGCCTAAACCAAACTTGATAAATCAAGCCCAAAAGGCCCAACTACAACAATTCAAGCCCAAATCCAATTTAAGCCTAAATAATTAAATTACACTAATCCAATTACGCAATTTAATTACCTAAAGTGCATTACGATGATTAATAACCTAAATTGATATTTCCGAAGCACCAAATTAGTCCAATTAATCATGCTCAATTCATTATTATATGTCCAACATACAAATTGAAAAATCAAACCCATTACATGTTTTTAATGCTCTCGGCCAAGGAAGGTAATTTTGTCCGATTTGAATTCAATCCGATTAATTACACAATCGACAACGTATTAACTTCCCGAATGATTTCATACACATTGAATGTCACAAAATCAAAATTACCAAGACATTCAATAGGGCTATACATTCGGCCAAGGTGAAGGAAATTTGGGATTTTTGTTCAATTCAAAATTCAATCAAATTGACTTCAAATTAACATCATCCTTTATCATTATAACTCATCCAATGAATTAAAATGAAAAAATTCCAAGAACTCCAATATCATCACATTCGGCCATGGCTACTTATTTGGGGAAAAATTGTTCCAAATCATTTTTCAACAAATTGGTCCAACCAAAATGCAATTAAACATGTTATAAGCATACTTAAACAATCAATTTATTCAAATCATGCCCAACAAACATTTACCCAAATTTTAAGCCATACATTTTTCATGCTTGCAACATAAGCTCTTGATGCCATTGTTGGTTTATTCTAAGGTCCCAAGATAAAATCAAGACATGAAATAATGCGTGAATACACCAACGAAGATAGCGGAATACTTACATTGGTTGGTTGAGTCGAATCGGCAACAAACAAAGTCCAAAAACGCACTGCCAAGGGCGCCAAACTGCAGCAGTCCACTGCCTCCATTTTCAGATTTTGAGCTGAGAAAACGGAGCTCCAAGCCTCGTCCGACGGATCCCGACTCATGGGTGAACCTCCCTACCACCTTCGCAAGACTCGTAAGTGTGCTAGCACTTAGATTTTGCCACAAAATCCCACTCCAAGCTTCCCTTATTCACGCCTATTTTGGTTCCAAAAACCAGTGAGCATTTACATGCTTGGGCGTGAGCTTTGCCAAGAGAGAAAGATGAAAGAATATTGAAAAATTTCAATATGTGAGAGAGAGAGAAGTTGTAATCATAAAGAATTGATTTCTAAAATCAATTTCAACATTTTACCAAACTTTTTCACCTTGTAAAAGTCAAGGTAAAAGCATTTTAATTAATTAAAATTAAATGCCATAAATGCTTTTCCTAAAAGCATTTACAAAAGTCAAGTGTAATTAACTCCATCTACTATTCACTTTAATAAAGTGAATAGTAACAAGTCACATCACATTTAATTTTGACGCTTTGATTTGACATGTGGGCCCCACACGATATTAAATGCGAGCGGGCCCCGCAAAACAATCTCGGGCTCGGTTTCGCTAATTCCGAATTAACGAATTTTCCAATGCGTCGTAATTAAATGATTACGCCTAGCGAATTCACTATTCACGTCGCTAACGAATTAATTCCGAATTAACTCGTTTGCCCGAATTAAAATCCAATTTTAATTCCGCGTCGAAATCTAATTTCATTTAATATATCGAATATATTAATTCATCGATTAATTCCAAATTAATCGTTCTCTCTCTTTAGATGACATTTTATCCCGGATAAAATATCTCCGTTATTAATCCTAGATTAATTCTCTCTCTCTTCTATATAATCCCAGATTATTTAAGAGTGCGAGTTATGCGTCATCGGTGGATTATCGGGAAGCGACCCATGAGATCCCCGGATAATCTGGCAGTAAATACGGTCGTCGGAGTATCCGAATCACGTACGTACCAAGTACTACGTTCTACCGATTTACGAGACAAGGTCGACTCCTAGCAAAGCACCAAGTCTTCCCAAGTTCTCCGGACATATTCATCAAAGAATATCTAGATCTGTATCAAGCGTAGTATACAATTGTATTGTGCATATCGGCCCAGTATCGGATAATCACGTGTTAGGGCTGGGGCTGGATAAGTGTCTGCCCTGTCCGAAACACATATCGGATGTCTGGTAACTAGTCTCTATAATCGGATATTCATGACCTGGTCATAATATCGCGATTGGATGCGCATCACTTAAGAGCACTAATACCGTATCCAGCGTGACATCATCTCCACTATGACTGGAGTGATACTTCCGTCTCGACATCACATCCAATACACTACGACTCTCTGACAAACCCAGAAGAGGTGAACACAGAACCAATTAAGATCCCCCAACCACCAAAACCAAAGTTTACCGATTGTCGTAAGTATTAGCGATGTAAGTCTCAGGTTAAGGCTATACACACCTACCTTGATTTCGGCCTCCCATAGACACCTAGTCATAATACCAATGGGATTCCGAAGGGTCTATCCAGAGCGAAGCTGTTTCCCGTACCATCGGTGAAACACGACCTCCTATCGCACTTGCACAAGTATCCAATACTTATATATATGAGAACTATGCCGTTGTGCCCTCACAACGCGCACAAGTGCAATACTAGCCTATTCTGCATTATCGATGTCCAGTCTCGATAATACTACGGCTAGGGATATTTAATGATTAATCCTTCGTGGACTGATATTGTCTCATATCATCTCAATCCAGGAACTAATCATAGGGACCTCTCTTCATTTATATATCTATGGTGATCTAATCACAAATGACGAGAGTGCAATTTCCTTGTTACATAGTTAATTTGCTACAGCAACACAATGTTCTGCGCAAATAGTGACGCTATGGGTCATATTATCCATCATATACCACAAGAGATAACACATATTTCATTCATCCCATGGCCACAACTTACTTGAAACTATAATACGCATGCGAAGAAATAACAAAAAAAAAAAGAACGGGAATAAATAAAAGGGTGCCCTCAGGTCTAACCTCTTAAGTCGCCTCTTGGAAGTGCATTACGCGGTTGTCGGAATGGTTGATGCTCCGCAACTTTTCCGATTTACTGGTTCACTAATTTCCTTCGTCGCCTCGCTGTTTTGGACTGCTGTTTTGCTCTGTTTTGTGGCTGTTTTGGTCACTATTTGTGCGGTATTTGGGCTGTATTTCAGGGTAGGTTGCGGGCTGCAGCTGAGTGGGAGTGTGGAACTGTGGATTAGTGTTTTAGTTTTAGATTTTGTTAGTTGTTTTTATATGAATGTTTTTTGTATTGTCCTAAAAATATTAATTAATAAAAAATAATATTGCGGGTATGCGGATACCCACATTTTTTTCTTAAATACCAAACCCACACCGCACCCCCAACGGGTTCTGCTTTAAATTACCAAACCTGCACCGCACCCACTAATATATTTACCAAATCATACCCATTGCGGGCGGGTTTTTGCGGGTTTACGGGTTTGCGGGTAAAATTGCCATCCCTATGTGTATGCATGAGATGCATGAGATGCGTGCGATGTATGACGTATAATATGCATGTGGTTATCAAAAGAGATATTAGACTCATGCTTCTGACATATTTGGATCATGTTTGGATCTTCTAAGTACATTAAGGTTTTCACACAAGTTGGCCCGTTATCATTTTAAAGTATTCAATTATATTATTGCGAGGTGCAAACTTGTCCCAGTTGAAAAAGGCCCAACAGGTTTACACTTTTGCGATAATGTGGCTAAACAACTTCAAATGATAGGGGGCCCAAACACAAAGTGGCCCATCGGCATTTTAGAAACTTTTGGCCCAATCGTCATAAGACACAAACTCGTCCCAGTTTAAATGGCCCAATAAGTTCATATCTCATAACAAGAAGTCCACTTGAATCCAAATGATGATGGTCCCAAACACAAGCATAAAGGGATGTTTTCTATTGGTTATACAACTTATGGTTCACATATGGTTTTATGGGAGTGTAGACAAAGGCTCCCACTGGCGAAGGATTGCCCACAACTAGGTCTCCCCACTCAAGGTTTGAGCGACCAAGTGAGCACACCTTTTTTATACGCTAAAGTATGTGCCAACGAGTTATGATACATGACTGACTATCAAATGGATTTCTTATTGAAGATTACCCAGAGGGAGGGTGGAGCGGACTCTCTTAAATACCCAAGCCTCTTAGGCTCTTATCGCCTTGGTGACAGGAATAAACAATAGGTCCTCCAAATTAGTCCATCACGATAAGCTTCTAGTAAATGATTATCTAGGTGCCTTTACAGCTTTTCCTTCTAGCTATAGAAAGGTAGTGAATGAAGGAAGACACCAAACCATTACCTAGCTCTAATAGTGCCTTTGATTAAACCCCTTCAACCCAATGTAGACACGGTTAACTAAAGAACAAATCACAAACATTACAAGGTATTATTTCGAGGCTGATTCTCTATCCCTAGTGGAGTCGCCAGACTGTAGGACACAGAAATCGGTGACGCTGTTCCTGGCTTGCGGCCCGGTTGGCAGTACGGAGTAGCCCGCGGGGGAACTAAACCGGAGAAATAAAATAGAGTCGCCACCCAGTGTGAACTGGGAAAATGATTTAAGGCCGCACTCACCCCTCGCAAGGGAAGACCTCAAACCGTTGGGTTCGGAATGGTCCCTTACTTATGCCACTTGTAATGAACGAATTTATGTAATAATATAACCAAGTCTACACAAGAATAACCTACATCTAAGTTCACATACGACCTATATCTAAGTTTTCATGCATAAGAATAAGTCGGAATAACGACAAGCACACAATCTCATGAACATATTGAATTATCAAACATGAAAATATAAATAAATAACAATCTAAACGTAAACATAGATTAAATCCCTAATGCGAAAGAAATAACTAGATCATGCTTGGAAATAATCAACTAAATCATACATAAAAGTAACATACTATTTCTAATAAACAACAAATAAACACAAGATTGGATGACATGAAATATGTGCGTTTCCCAATAGGCACATGGCATTGTATCCCGAGTGCAGACCGCACTACCGTCTATTCGGATTCGGCTACGGAATTTACATCCAGGTTTCCATCCGATATACCGCAAGAGATAACACATATTTCATTCATCCCATGGCCACAACTTACATGAAACTATAATACGCATGCGAAGAAATAACAATAAATAACAAAAAAAAACGGGAATAAATAAAAAGGGTGCCCTCAGGTCTAACCTCTTAAGTCGCCTCTTGGAAGTGCGTTATGCTGTTGTCGGAAGGGTTGATGCTCTGTAACTTTTCCGATTTACTGGTTTGCTGTTTTCCTTCGTCGCCTCGCTGTTTTGGGGCTGCTATTTTGCTCTATTTTGTGGCTATTTTGGTCACTATTTTTATGGTATTTGGGCTGTGTTTCAGGGCAGTTTTTGTGGTAATGGGTGTATAGTTTTTTGGACAGTTTTTGGGGCTGTATTTGGGTTATTTTAGGGACTGTGTTTGCGTGTAGGGCTGTGTGTGTAGGGCTGTGTGTGCATGAGTTTGGTTAGTGTACTGGGCTGTGTGTGCGTGAGTGAATGGCAGTGTGTGCGTGAGTGAATGGCAGTGTGTGTGTGGAGGGCTGGTGGTGAGTGAATGGCAGTGTGTGCATGGAGGGCTGGTGGTGAGTGAGCAAAGGGGCTGCGTGAGTATGAGGTGTCAACGTGCGAGAGCTGCAAGCATGGGGTTGTGAAAGGTTGTTGCTTGTGTGCGTGAATGGGGTATTTAGGTTATTGACATGTGCCGAGAGGGTTGAAGTGATAGGGCTGAGCAGTGGCCGAGAGTTAGGGTTTTTTAGAGAGTTAGGGCGTGAATGTGCCAGTGTTGAAGGGTTTAATGTGTGAGCTTTTTATGAGTTGTGAGAGTCTTAGGGTTTATTTCTCATGCATGCCGAGAGAGAGAGAGAGAGCATGGCCTGAAGATTAGGGTTTCTATTGTGTTATTGCCGTGAATGGTGAGCTCTCTTTGGGTTTTAGTTTGTGTGTCTTTTTATAGGAGTGGGTTAGGGTTGTCCTTGTATGGGTAGGAAATGAATATTGTGTAATTATTGGGAATATTTAATTAGTCTTTTATAAGGAAAGGATTTCTTTAGTGTAGGAAGGTGATTTATTTAGTTTAGGAAAGAGATTTGTTTAATTTAGGAAGGTGATTTGATTTGATTTATTTAATTTAGGCATGTGATTTATTTGAATTAGGAAGGAGATTTATTTAATTTAATAATGTGATTTGTTTTGATTTTAATTGGATTTGATTTAATTATTTGATTTGATTAAATTTAATTTAATTAGTGACATGTGTTTTAAATGTTTTAATTATTTTTGGATTGGGCTTGGGCGAAATGGGCTTTGGATGGGTGCGGGGATTTTTGGGCCGAGGATAAGTTCTAAAACAGAGGTTCAACGAGCAAACCCGAAGCAAAGCAAACGAATTAAATCCAACAAGGTATTGATTTCCCTTCCGACGTCCGTTTCACGCGACTTCCGCAACTTAAAGAGAAGTGCCTCCATACGAGACTCATCATTGCGACTTATATGTAAAAATGCAGTGCCTACACACACACTACAAAGTCGAAATCAATGGTTAACAGTGCACAGTACAAATATAACAGCATATATGATTGATGTAGGAATTGTTCATAAATGATTCAATGTGTTTAATTATTGAACAAATCATTTATGAGGTTCCATAGTGGCTTAGGGATTGTTGAATGACGATATAGGCACTTTGGGAATTGGAATAAAAAAATAAAAAAATAAAAATTACTATTCATATGAATAGTAATGTGAATAGTAAATTTTGTTTATTTGTTTTGAATTTCAATTCGGCCCAAAATCTTATTAGGGTTTTATAATCTCATTAAACCACTAAATTAAGATCCAATGGCTAATATTAAATTAGCTTTTATCCCACATCGGATTCTTAATTAATTTTGTTGTCTTTGGAGCACTACATAAACCCAAAGAATTCTCTACAAATTTGCTACACCAAAACCTTTCATATATTGGGTTTATATAAGTGAGCAACTCTAAAGTTTAAGAGTAAGCCATTGATTTTGAGGATCCTTAAGTCTAATTGACTAGAGGAACCTCGAGTTAAAAGTTTTGAGGTATTTTCCTAGGCTAGCACCAATGGCAAAATACATGTGCACTCAAGGTGTAGTCTTGCCGTTGAGTTTTGGCTTTGGTGTGTGCATCTTTGGAGGCCACACACTTGGGTGGCTCTTTGGAACGTGGAAGAGCTTGCTGAGTTCGAGAGAAGCTTGTAGATTGGAGGGAGGACTGGTGGAGTCTACGGTTCAAGTAAGTCTTTTTCTTTCTTTATTTTAATTAGAGTTCTTATGATAGTTAACATGTTTAGGTTTATGTTCTTTGCATGTTTTATGAGTTTTATGCTTATAATATATAGTAACATGCCTAGGCTTGTAGAATAATCAAAACAAATGGGTCTTGGGCAAAGGGAAAGCGGCATAATAATTTTAATTTTCCGCTGCGCACTCGCGGCCGCTTCCCAACACAATCCACTACCTGTTGATATTGATCCTGACTCCACTCCAGAAGAGCGAGAAACTTTTGATAGATGAAAGGATGATAACCTAAATGTGAAATCCTACATCTTAGGATCGATGGTTCAAGATTTATTGAGACAGTACATAGAAGTACCGGATGCTTGGAGCATCATGCGAACACTAAATGAGTTGTTTGAGGAAAATCAAGAGATGGAACTTTATCGAAGGTCTAAGGAATTGTTCCGTGCTGAACTCAATGAGGGAGGATCTGTCAGCACTCATGTTTTGAACATGATCGACCAGATTCGATATCAGGAACAACAGGGCATTGTGTTTGATGTACGGCTAGGCCATAATTTGATTCTGTCTTATTTGTCTGGTTCTTATGCTGGCTTTGTATTAAATTTCCATATGCAATCGATGCAAGCCACATATGAAGAACTTCATAACATACTACGCACGACGGAGCAAGATTTAAAGAAAGGCAACCCCACACTCTATCTCCATGGTGGAGCTGGTTCTTCAAAGACTTCTGGGAAGTCAAAGAAAATAAAGATAGGGAAGAAGAAGATATCAAAGAAAAACTCCAAGAAGCGCAAAGGCGCAAAACCGAAAGTAGCTCTTGACCAATATCTACACTGAAAGAATGATTGTCCAGAGCTTAAAGCAGGACCCTCATGTACGTTTTGTATTTTTCCAATTATTGACATCTCATTAGCCTTAGATGCAAATAGTGGATGGGTGTTAGACACTGGCAGTCCTACTCATATTTGCAATTCTCTGCGGGAAATGAGGGTTAAAAGAAGGCTAAATAAATGGGAGATCCAGCTTAGAGTTGGCAATGGCGAGACATTGGATGTCAATGCCAAATGAACTGTTGTTCTATATCTCCTAAATGGATGTAAATTAGATTTACATAACCATTATTATGTTCCCTCACTTATCAGACAAATAATATCATTGTCAATATTAGATAAAGATGGATATAAAATAAACATTAAGGATGAGACTTTATGTTTGTATGATAAAGATAATTTATTGAAATGTGAATGTTCTTTATCAAACGGTCATTATGTTTTGGAAACATGTAGAGATGTCTTTAACATAGAGAAAAATACAAGTAGTAAGTCTGAATTAAATAATACTGAATTATGGCATATGAGATTGGGCAAATAGGTGTTAGACGTCTATCCAAATTGGTAAAGGATTGTTTTATTGAAAATCTTAGCTTAGATCCTTATCCTATTTGTGAGTCATGTATCCAAGGAAAGATGACAAAGACCCCATTTCAAGGTGTTGGACATCGTGCTGGAGATTTACTGGAACTAATACACAGCGATATGTGTGGTCCATTAAATCATGTCGCTAATGATGGTTCCACATACTTTGTGACTTTCACAGATGACAAGTCTAGATATGGATATGTCTATCTGATGAAACATAAGTCGGAAATATTTGACAAGTTCAAAATATTCCGAAACGAAATAGAAAAATAAACTAGTAAATTCATCAAATGCCTTAGATCAGATCGAGGCGGTGAATACATGAGTGAAGAATTGAAAAATTATTTAAGGGAGAATAGAATTCTCGCCCAATATAGCCCACCAAGAACACCTTAACACAATGGAGTGTATGTGCATAGAAATCGTACTTTATTAGATATGGTGCGAACAATGATGAGCTATACAAATCTTCTTTATTACCTTTAGGGTTACTTTTTACAAACTGCTGCCTACATACTTAATAGGGTTCCAACGAAAGCTGATTCTACGACCCACTATCAGATATGGTTCGGTAGAAATCCTAGTCTTAAACATTTAAAGATTTGGGGTTGTCCTGCATACATTAGAATTACGCAGCGGGATAAACTAGCACCCAAAGGGTATAAACATAGGTTCGTTGGATATCCTGATAATTTCAAGGGATGTCAATTCTATGATTCTGAGCAACGAAATGCATTTGTTGTTCGTTTTGCAACTTTTCTTGAAAAGAAATTTTTGAGAGAAAGTTGGAATTGTAGAGAGATTAAACTTGATGAGTTTGATCCCAACATTAAGGAACCTGAGATGGAACCAGAGATCTAACTAGGTGAAGGATCTACAACACAGGTTCTACGTAAGTCGAATAAAATATCAAGGCCTCCTGAGAGACTATTTTTAACATCTGATGTGAGCCTTGATATTCTCCTCTTGGAGGAAACAGATCTGACTACGTATAAAGAAGCGATATTAGATATCGATTCGGGAAAATGGCAGGAAGCCATGAAATCTGAAATTGATTCAATGCATGCCAATCAAGTCTGGGACTTAGTTGAACTTCCTGAAGAAGTTAAACCTATTGGTTGTAAATTGGTTTACAAAAGGAAGCAATGGCCCGATGGAAAGGTGGAAACCCTTAAGGCCTGACTAGTAGTGAAAGGTTACACTCAACGTCCTGAGATTGACTATGAGGAAACGTTTTCACCAGTAACCATGCTAAAATACATTAGGATTCTTTTAGCCATTGATGCATATCACGACTATGAGATATGGCAGATGGATGTGAAAACCACTTTCCTAAATGGATTCCTTGAAGAGGATATCTATATGGAACAACCAGAGGGTTTCGTATCCAGTGAGACTTACTAGGTATTGTTTTAACAAATGAGAAGTAGATTGGATCTTACATCAAGCTTACTAGGTACTGTTTGATCTTCTCCAAAGCTATGTTTATTTGTGCATTAGATGCATGATCACATAGCTTAATGTTGAATAATGTTAATCAATTGTGTTGGGATACTTTAGAAGTATAAACACAACATGCTTGTAATTAGGTCAAAGATATTCATGTTGGATATGGAACAATTAATAAGAGTTTGGAACTCTAAATTAAAGCTTAGAGCTATAGCTACCATTCTAGATTCACTTGAACACCTTTAGGTGGACTAGAATTGTTCATGAGACATTTTTAAATGGGATTCTAAAATGATTTGTGTATTGGATTCAAAATTTACGCAAGTGCGTATTTAGAATAAATTTATGTTTTTGGAAAAATATTTGATATTTTGAAAAACTTGATTTTTATTCTATAACATGTGTTAATATTGGTTTTGAAATTAAAAATTAATTTTGGGTGTTTTTAAGTGTTTAGGGAAGACCGGAAATAATTAGGGTAATAGACTCTAATTGCATCAGCTCTCTAGAATCCAGAGAGCTGAGCATATTCAAAAAAAGCATTTGAAAAAAAATTAAAAAAATTAGCAGCACACCTGGGCGCTACAGTGCGCGCGCACTGTAGTGCGTGTGCTTCACGAGCGCCGCGCCCTTCGCGCGCTGATTTTATTTTCCCTCGTTGTGGAGCTTTCAGACTTTGATTTAATCCCGGTTTTTTCCTATACACTTGTAACGGAATATAATATTTCATTAAATGATTTAAAATTACACCCAAACTTGATATCCATGGATGGTTAGAATTACTACTACAAAGCGAAATAAAACTGAATAAAAGAAGAAAATAGGAAGAACTCTCAATTTATTTATAAGGATTTCAGAGGAAGAGGTACATTTGAAACTAAAAATTCGAAATCTATTTATAGGCAAAAAAATCTAATTTTTTATTATTATTTTTCTGATTTTTATTATTTTATTATTTTTCTGATTTTTATTTTTTTATTATTATTTTTTTGGATCGCTGAATTTTCGACACGTGGCATGGTGTGCTAAAAATGACGGCTCGTTGAATCTTTGACACGTGGCATGGTGGTTAAATTACTAAAATACCCTCGGTGTCGAGATGCCCAAAATTACCAAAATACCCTTTTCGCCAAATTTCACAATTTTGCTCCAAATCACCTCCAGAATATCTTGAAACTTTATTTCGGTGTCGGGATGTCCAAAATTACCAAAATTTGTGTCGGGACGTCCAAAATTACCAAAATACCCTTTTTGCCAAATTTCACCAAATTTCACAGTTTTGCTTCAAATCACCTCCAGAATGTCCTGAAACTTTATTTATCTACAAAATAACACAAAACACATCAAAATATTCACAAAACTCAAGAAACTATACAAAATATTAAGTTAAATGAGTGGGAAATAGTGATACATTTATCACTCATCACACCCCCAAACCTAACATTTTGCTAGTCCTCGAGCAAAATACAAAATAAAATAACATAATAAAATTTAACTAAGCCACTTTCGTAGGGATCACGATTGCATTTAGCATATGCAACAAGCCTTTAAACCCCTAGGTGTCCCTAGTGGACGAGTTGTAGTCTCGTGAAGGTTTACAGCAATGATACCCACAAACATTTTACAAAAGTAAAAAGGTAGTGAAACTAATGCACACAAAAGCAAAAAGACAAGAGAAATAAAGAAGTTAGTGACTAATCATGTGAAACTTCTACTCCAAGTTATTAGTTGTTTTGTTTCATTCTAAATTACTAAATAAGTAAATTCTCCGATTATTTTTACCATTCTTCGTATACACAGCTAACAAAGTATTTAAACAACTCATTTTTGCCCACAACGGTCATAAGTGCAGTTGATAAGAGAGTAATATTTTTGTCCTAAAGTTTTATCAGAATTCACATCTTTTTGTAGTAATGGAATAAATTTTCTGATTTTTCTGATTTTTTCTTTGATTTTTTTCTCTATTTTTTATTTATATACAATATCTTCCATCTATGTAGCGAGCTTTAGGTCGGTGACTCCCAAACCAGTTGGCTTTAGGGCATCAGGTGTTAAGACACCCCTAAGGACTTAATTACTCAGACTTCAGATATATAACATATATATAAATTTTTCATCATTTTTGATCCATGTAACGAGCTTTGGGCCAATGACTCCCAAACCAGTTGGTTTTAGGGCACTAGGTATTAAAATACCCTTACAGACTTAATAACTCGGATCTCAGATGTATTATTATTATTTTTTTTTTTATTCCATCACTAATTATAGATGCTTCTTCCAATTAAACTAGAGCACGGAATATTACAAACTTTTTAATTACAGCTCATGTCCGTATGTTACTATGTATGTTGATAATATCTGCTAACTAAGTATATGAAGATTCATTTTAGTCAGTTTTATGGAGAATTTACAGATTTAATAATTCAAAAGTGAATAAACAAAAATTAACTTGTTTTGAATTAGGTTTGAAATACGTCTCAGGAGTGGGAATTCCTTACACAGCTATTTCTTACCAATTTCATCTTTTTAGTCAACATAACAACCACATATTTCTACTAGTCATAAAACTATAATTTACATGTTTTTTTTTTTTTTAAAAAAGTTTAATCAAAGACTCAGTTTATGGTGTGTGACTAACTGTCGAATGGACTTCCCGTTGTAGATTCCCCAGAGGGAAGGTGGAGCGAGGCTCACTTAAGTACCCTAGCCCCTTAGGCTCTTATCGCTTGTTGTCAGGAATAAACAACGAGTCCTCCAAACTAGTCTGTCACAACACGCTACAAGTGAATGATTATCTAGGTGCCTCCACAGCTTTTCCTTATAAAAAGGTAGTGAGTGAAGGAAGACACCAAATCATCACCTAGCTTTAAATATGCCCTTTGTTTTTATTAATTTTTTAATTTTTTTTGTATTTTTCAATGTTTTAAACAGTAAAAGAAGAGTTTAGAATATCATACCTGATTAAATGGGTTGCCTCCCAGCTAGCGCTAAATTTTTCGTCTTCAGCCAGACGTGACTAAAATCTATCTGTTAAGGCGGTTTTATCGTCGTTTTGGATGTCCAATCAAAGACAATCCCGTGAGCGTTGCTTTTGAAGGGTCTCTTCCAACGGTAAAGTGGCAAAAAGAATTTTGTCTCATTCAGTGCTCGTGCCACCTTTTTGCTCATTGTTACTTCAGTGGTTCCTGCAAAGAAAGAAAGAAAATCAGGAGGTCTCGTATGGTGCTTGACTTGGAATGGAAGTTCCATTCTGTCAAGCTTCTGGTTGATATCTTTATATTGTACTCCCCAAAACAGCGATGTTTTTCCTGAATGCTCTGGATCTTTAATAAAGTCAGACATTTGCTCCTCCATTTGCTCTGTTTCTTGCTCCACCTTTTCTTCACATATGAGTTTGAAAATTTCTGCATTCAGCTCTTCATCTGTCATCTGTGAAATACATGTTTCAAAATTTTCAACCTGAGGAGAAATGTTAGTTTTTAGGTCTTCATCCTCTGATCTGGTTGAAATGATTGGCTCAGGTAGATCTTCATCAAACATTTGTGCAATAGAATCTCCAAGATCTTCATTTTGAGAATACAGAATTTCATCCTCAATTTTTGATGCAGTTGGCACAAACAGCTCAGTTTCATCCTCGTCAGAATCTGAAAAATAGAAATCAAATCGAGACTTTGTCGGTTCGGGTTCCTGAACTGATACCTCTGGTTCTTGATTCTCCTCAGCCTCCTCTTTTGCTAAAGTGTCATCGTGAAATGTTTGGTACTCTGAGGCTTCATCTGAAAATGATTCTTGAGGTATATAGCTCTGGTTTTCTATTAATTGTCTGATCTGATCTGTCATTCTCTGTATGGATCCTGCGTTACTCTGAATTTGTGCATCAAATCGAACTGCTTGTTCTTTGAACGTGTGAATCAATTGATCTTCCTCAGATGGTTCTGGTTCTTGATAAGAATCGAAGGAAGATGGTGGATAAGATAGAAAATGTGATGATTCTTCGTACCTTGGTTAATTCCAAAAATTCTGCCACTCTGAAAGGTAAATACATTGATCGCTCGGGTGGTTGCCATCACAAATTACACATCTCCCCATTTCATTCTGTTGAGCAAATGTAGTATTGCTTGATTCTGAATTCCAGTGATAATTGTTGTGCTGGACAACAGGCCTCAGAAAACCGGACTGTTGCTCCCAGATTTGGGGTGTATCTTCTTGTAAAGCTTGTAATCTTTCAATCTCCCAGTAGTGTTCCATTTTTTTTAAATCACCTGAAAACAAAAGAAAAAAAAATTACAAAATAAAAGAAAGAAAATTAGATATAAGTAAATTAGACAGCTTCAAAATTAATAACTCAAGAAAATTAAGTCCCCGGCAACGGCGCCCAAAACTTGACCGGCGTAAACACACACGTATAACGCAAGCGCACGTATCGTTCAAGTAGTATAAAAATATCGATCCCACGAGGACTTAATTCCTACTGTTGTTATTAATTGTTGATACTATTTATTTACAAATATCTAATTATAGGGAGAAGGGAATTGATTGCTTGAAATGATTTGATTTGTAGATTTACTAAATAAATAAAAAGACAAAAGATAAAAGAAAATAAAAAGACTTAAAGATCTAGGGTTGTGAATCTTTCTAATATCAATTAAAAGATGAAGTAGTTAAATCATAGTTGGGTAAATTATTGAATTATTAATCTGGAACACTAAATTATGTAAAAGCCTCTTCCGAATGATCATTTACAAATACCTAGTATAATCCAATTGAACCATATGTCTATGTCAATTAAATTACCTAGATTCATTAAGATTGAGTTCCAATTATGACTACCCCCGCCCAACAGGTATATTCCTATCCTGTAAGGAAATCTATTAAAGGTTTATCTATCCATAAAGAAGATCGTGGGTTGTTGAGACTAAGGTCTTAAACTTAAAATCCCTATGTCTAGTTCATTTTAAGTTTATCTAAATCAATTTTATTAATGGCCAATTAATAAAAAGGCATTAAGATTATGACTCAATAAATAACTCTTTTAAATTACTCAAACTATAATCTAACCCTTTTAAAACCGGTTATATTAGATTTTATCACAACCCTAGATATTTAATTTAGTTACTATACATAATTAAAACTGATATAAACTTAAAAGACAGAAAATAAAATTGCAGAAAGTAATTAAAATAAATAAATGAAATGCTAAGGTAAAAGGAAATAACTTCTACTATATACTATTTAGATATCTCCCATAAAATAATAATATATTAACTTGTGATATTTTAAACCAACCGTCCAGAATGGCGGTATCCTGATTAAGTCAAATTCAAATATACCAGCCATAAGGCGGAACAGAAATATAAATTTAAACCAACCGACCTAGAATGGCGGTATCCTCATTAAGTCAGGTTTAACCAGTTTAAATTGAATAACCAACCGACCTAGAATGGCGGTATCTTTTTATTAATTCAGATTTTAAATAGTTTATATATCATATTTTAAGGGAGATTAATCTAAATAGCAAAAGTAAAAGAATTACCTTATTACCTCAGCATAGAGACGTTACCCCCTCATGGATGGTTAGAATTACTACTACAAAGCGAAATAAAACTGAATAAAAGAAGAAAATATGAAGAACTCTCAATTTATTTATAAGGATTTCAGAGGAAGAGGTACATTTGAAACTAAAAATTCGAAATCTATTTATAGGCAAAAAAATCTAATTTTTTATTATTATTTTTCTGATTTTTATTATTTTATTATTTTTCTGATTTTTATTTTTTATTATTATTTTTTTTGGATCGCTGAATTTTCGACACGTGGCATGGTGTGCTAAAAATGACGGCTCGTTGAATCTTTGACACGTGGCATGGTGGTTAAATTACTAAAATACCCTCGGTGTCGGGATGCCCAAAATTACCAAAATACCCTTTTCGCCAAATTTCACAATTTTGCTCCAAATCACCTCCAGAATATCTTGAAACTTTATTTCGGTGTCGGGATGTCCAAAATTACCAAAATTTGTGTCGGGACGTCCAAAATTACCAAAATACCCTTTTTGCCAAATTTCACCAAATTTCACAGTTTTGCTTCAAATCACCTCCAGAATGTCCTGAAACTTTATTTATCTGCAAAATAACACAAAACACATCAAAATATTCACAAAACTCAAGAAACTATACAAAATATCAAGTTAAATGAGTGGGAAATAGTGATACATTTATCACTCATCAGATAGCCTACGACAGAGGGATTGATAAACATATGTGATGTCCTTGACTTGTATAGTTCAGAAAGTGAGTTCATATTCTTCACGAATTCGGAGGTGGCCGAATTGCGTACATATTAGCTAGACTTATATGACGAATATGTATGAACTTAGAGAGTCCCAATATGGAGTGTAATCGTTGAGCACTTGGGTAGCAGATTAATTTTGATAAAAGCTAATATTCGATATTATAATTATCAACTAAGATAATCAAGTGTTATTGGATATCATTGATTATTTAAATTGACCTAATTGGATTAATTCAATAATTACACAAGGGCTTAATTATAAATTCATAAATATCTCTACCATTTGATGATATTTTGGTAATTCCAAATAGGTAATTATAGGTATTTTGTCTTGATTTATTTGGATTAAATCAAAGTGGAAGACATGTAACTAATCCATTAATTAAGCTTTGTCTTGATTTAATTGGATTAAATCAAAGTGGTAGACAAATGTGATTAGTCACACCTAATTATACATATTTAGACAAATTAGATTAAGCCCACATAAAAAATGATTAGAACTTTTATTTATTAAAAATTGCCTAAGTTTTTCTATAAATAGCAAGCTTGAGTAAAATTTTAATTAAGCTTGTGAAAGCCAAATATAAGTAATTCTTTGAGAAATTAGCCTAAGTTAGAGAAGTGTTTTGAGAAGCTTTGGAAGTTCTCTACAACATTTCATCTAGGAGAAATCAAGATTAGATCTTGCAGTGAAGCTTCCTAGGATTGGAATCAATATTGGATCTTGGAGTCAAGCTTTTAAACCTTGGAAGTTCTCCAACCATTTCAACAAAAGAGAATGAGATTGGATCTTTGTATCAAGCTTACTAGGTAATGTTTGTTTTTCTCCTAAGCTATGTTCTTCATTAGTGAGACATATTGTGATGAATTATGTATTGGATGCATGATTACATAGCTTAAAGTTGAAATAAAGCTAATGAATTGTGTTAGGATGCTTTGGAAGTATAAACACAATATGCTTGTAATTAGGTCAAATATATTAATGTTGGACATGGAATAATTAATGAGAGTTTGGAACTCTAAATTAAAACTTGGAGCTATTGCTACCATTCTAGAATCACTTCACCATATTTGGGTGAACTAGAATTGTTCATGAGATATTTCATAGTGGGATTCTAAATTGGTTTGTGTTTTGGTTCAAACAAATACATATATGTATTTACAATACATGTATGTTAGTTTTATAACATGTGTTATTATTGATTTTATTATTAAAATTGGTTTTATGGTGTATTGAAATGTTAGGAGGAAATTGGAAGTGTTTAGGATTGATTTGAAGGTTGAAATTGCTCACTATCCAGGGGAGCGTCGCGACACTGACTTTCTAGCACCGCAACACTAAGCATCGGACACCCGGGCATCGAGACTCTCACCCTTGCGCGTCGTGACTCCGAGACATTGAGCTCTTGCACATTACTCTCACTGATTTGGGCGTCACGACTCCCAATCCTCCGCGTCGTGACACCGAGAGCTGATGAACACTAAAACTTCATTGGCTCCGTTTCGGAGTTTCCGGACTCCGATTTGGTCCTCGTTTTTCCCTACAGACTCGTACCAAAATGTAGTTTTTATTAAAATATTTTACAATGCACTTATCTCTGATATCTTTAGGTTAGACCCACTTCAATTGTGCGGGGCACTGATTCGACCCTAAGGGTTCCATAACCGCCCCAACAAAAATATCTTGTTGACAAGGCGTTGGTATGTGGCTCCCGCATTCTTGAGTCTGAATAGCATTATTTTGTAGCAATAGATAACCTTGTTGGTTATGAAGTGTTTTTCTCATGGTTGTTTGGGTGCATTAGGGTCTTATTGTAACCTGAGTAGATGTCATGAAACTCATCAATTAATATCCCACTATAGCGTCAACCATGAAATCGATATGGGGTAATGAGATAGAGTTCTCCAGGCTTGCCTTGTTCAGATCCATGAAGTCATTGCAGACTCGCCATTTTCTATTCTTCTTCTGAACCACCACTATGTTGGCCAGCCACTCGAGATTTTGGACTTCTTTGATGGCTCCATTCTCTAAAAGCTTTTCGACCTCCTCATCAATGACTCGATTACTTTATAAAGAAAATTTTCTTTTCTTCTGCTTCACAATAGGGTATTCTGGTTCTATATGGAGCTTGTGGGTCATCATATCTAGGTTAATCTCGGTCATGTCCACGCAAAACAATCGTGTTGTTCCTTGAGGAAACTAATCAACTATGACCGTAGCGCGGGCTCAAGTTGAGCTCCAATCTGGATTTTATTGTCCGCCAACTGAGGGTGGATCTGGACCTTATCGAGTTCTTCAATTTTGGGCTGATCTGGCTTGGCCCGACGAGACCTATTCGGTAATTACTATGCTGAGACTGGCGTAAACACACACGCATAACGCAAGCGTACATATCGTTCAAGTAGTATAAAAAGTATCGATCCCACGAGGACTTAATACCTAATCTATTAACTTTATGAGGTCAAATGATTACTAGTATCTAACAGGTTGTTTGACTGATTTGAAATGGTGATGATTCTAAATTTAAAAACAAGTAAATAAAATTGCACGAAAGTAGGTTTAAGAAAATTCAATATTAGGAAACTATCTAGGGTTGTGAATCTTTCTAATATCTTTAAAAAGATGAAGTGGTTATTTCATGGTTGTGTAATAAATCGGTTTACTAACCTGGAACACTAAATTGTGCGAAAGCCTCTATCGATGGTCAGACGCAAATACCCAGTTTAACCCAATTGAACCATATGTCTTTGTCAACCAAATTATCTGGATTCATTAAGTTTAAGTTCCAATTATGGCTACCCCCGCCCGACAGGTATATGTCTATCCTGTAAGGAAATCTATTAAAGGGTTATTTATCCTCAAGGAAGATCGTGGGCTATTAAGTCTAAGGCTGAAACCTAAAATTCCTTTGTCAAGTTTATTTTAGATTTACCACATCAATCTTATTGGTGATCAGACAAGAAGAAGCATTAAGCTTAAGACTTAATAAGTAAACCTTTAAATTACCCAAACTATAAAATAACCCCTTATAAACCGGTGATATTAGAATTCATCACAACCTCAGATAACTAACTTAGTTACAACACATAACTAGGGCTAGTAAAAAGATAAAAGTAAAAGACATTAAGTAAAAATGCTGAAAAGTAATTGCGGTAAAGTAAAAACTAAAAAGTAAATTACAATAAAATAAAATGCTAAGGTAAAATGATCAACTTTTACTATTTACTATTTAGATATCTCCCTTAATATAATATATTAACTTGTGATTATTTTTACCAACCGTCCATATAGGCGGTAACCTAATTAAGTCAAATTAAGTCCAACCAGCCATAAAGGCGGAACCAAAATAAACCTTCCATATAGGCGGTGATAAAATTTAATTACCAACCGACCAATCTGGCGGTTTCCTTGATTAGTCAGCTTTAAACTAGATTAAAATGAATTACCAACCAACCAATATAGCGGTAACCTTTTTAAGTCAATATTTTAAATAGTGAATATATTATATTTAAGGGAGATTAATCTAAATAGTAACAGTAAAAGAATTACATTTCACCCTAGCTGGGGAAGTTACCTCCTCATGGTGAATAGTAAAACTGTAAAAAGTAAGAAGGTAAACTACTATTATTACAGAACGTAATTAAAATTAATTACAAAAATAAAATTTAAAAGAAACTAGATAGAAAACTCCCTATTTAGATTAGAGAAATTAGAGAGGAAGGTACATCTGAAACTGAAATTTCGAGCTCTATTTATAGGCGTCAGTAGGGAGTCAGCATCGCGACGCCAAACTCACGTCGCGATGTCTGTTTTGTCGACGTGGCAGCTTCTGGTTCGTCGGCTTCAGATTATGGATAAGGTGATAAGGTGACACGTGGCAAGGTGGTTGGGACTCAATTATTGCGACACGTGGCGGCTCGTGATTGGATGATGAAGATTCTTATCCGCCACGTGTCAATTTAGGATAAGTGAATCAATAATTGATGCTGACGTGGAGCTGACATGGCGACACGTGGCGATTATGACTGTCGGCACCATAGAATTGCGACATGTGGCACGCTGTGATTGGTTGATGATGACGTGGCGATGATGTGGCACTTTGACTCGGTCAAATGGTGATGTGGATGATGACGTGGCAGACACGTGGTGACACGTGGCAATGGCGACTGTTGGCACCGTATGATGATGACACGTGGCACGGCGAGCGTTAGCAAATCGGCTGTGATAGTGACACGTGGCACGGCGCACGTTAGAAAAGTCAAACTATTCTATGATTCTGACTTGTGGACTCGGTGCACGTTAGCACTGTTCAGCGCACGTTAGGCGTCGCGACGCCATAGGCTTGCGCGTCACGACGTGTAGAATTACGAAAATACCCTTTTGTCCAATTTTCACTGTTTTAGCCCAAATCACCTCCAGAGAGTCCTGAAACTTTATTTATCTACAAAATAACACAAAACACATCAAAATATTCACAAAACTCAAGAAAATATTCAAAATATTAGGTTAAATGAGTGGGAAATAGTGATATAATTACCACTCATCACACCCCCAAACCTAACATTTTGCTAGTCCTCGAGCAAAACATAGAATAAAATAACATAAACATCTTTAAAATAAAATTTAACTAAGCCACTTTCGTAGGGATCACGGTTGCATTTAGCTTATGCAACAAGCCTGTAAACCCCTAGGTGTCCCTAGTGGACAAGTTGTAGTCTCGTGAGGGTTTACAGCAATGATACCCACAAACATTTTACAAAAGTAAAAAGGTAGTAAAAACTAATGCACACAAAAGTAAAAAGACAAGCGAAAAGAGAATAAAGAAGTTAGTGACTAATCAGGTAAAACTTCTACTCCAAGTTACTAGTTGTTTTCTTTCCTTCTAAATTACCGAATAAGTAAATTCTCCGATTATTTTTACCATTCTCCATATACACAGCCAAAAAATATTAAACAACTCATTTTTGCCCACAACAGTCATAAGTGCAGTTGATAAGAGAGTAATATTTTTGTCCTAAAGTTTTATCAGAATTCACACCTTTTTGTAGCAATGGAATAATTTTTCTCATTTTTCTGATTTTTTCTTTGATTTTTGATTATTATTATTTTTTTTTATATACAATACATTCCGTCTATGTAGCGAGTGTTGGGTTGGTGGCTCCCAAACCAGTTGGCTTTAGGGCACCAGATGTTAAGACACCCCTACAGACTTAATTACTCAGACTTCAAATATATATATTTTTGCAGCATCTTTGATCCATATAGCGAGCTTTGGGCCAGTGACTCCCAAACCAGTTGGCTTTAGGGCACTAGGTGTTAAAACACCCTTACAGACTTAATAACTCGGATCTCAGACGTTTTTTTTTTTTTACTCCATCACTTTTTGAGATGCTTCCTCCAATTAAACTAGAGCACTGAATATTACAAACTTTTCAATTTTAGCTCATGTTCGTATGTTACAATGCATGTTGATAATATCTGCTAACTGAGCATATAAATATCCATTTTAGTCAGTTTTATGGAGAATTTACAAATTAAATAGTTTAAAATGAAATAAACAAAAATTAACTTGTTCCGAAATAGGTTTGAGATACGTCTCAGGAGTGAAAACTCCTTACTCAGCTATCTCTTACCAATTTCACCTTTTTAGTCAAAATAAAAACACAAAAACGCAAAATATTTTTGTAATTTTTGAAAAAATTTCAATTTTTTTGTATTTTTCGAAAAATTTTGGACTAAAAATAAAAACAACACACACATTAAAACACAAGATACTAATTAACTAATTAACTCCCCCAAACCTAAATGAGACATTGTCCCCAATGTCTTAAATAGTAGAAGAAGAGTTTAGAAGATAATACCTGGTTAGCTGAAATTCTACAGAAAATTAAAGGTTAAGATCCAGATTAATCCAACGCCTCTTACCACGATCGTCCTCGGACCAATTTATCTTTGAAAGGATAGGGTAAATTTGTGGTTCATAGGCTAAGATTTGGTCAATTAGATCTGGAGCAGTTCTGGCACTGAAGAGGAGTTCTTTTAAAGGTTTTGACACGAATCCATTTCTCTGGGCATCATCAAGAAACACACAAAGAAAATAATAAAATCCATCAACGTTAAACAGCCCAATTGGTTTCTGGTGTATGTTCAGGTTTGCCCAAGATAGCACTATAAAAATTTCCTCCAATGTGCCCAAGCCACCTGGCAAAGCTATAAAAGCATCATCACGGTTAATCATTTCTACCAGTCATTTAGATATACCTGACACGTTCAGTTCCTCATTGTTTGATGGTCCAATAAGATTTTCCTCCGCCAAGGGTTTTGGGATGATTCCCAAAACATGATTGCCTCTTTCCTGTACAGCCTTTGAAACGATCCCCATAAGTCCAAGATTGCCTCCGCCATATACTAAGTGCATATTCCTTGCAGCTAAGACTCGACCTAATTCATGTGTTGCTTCTACGTATTGTGGCTTAGTACCAACACTAGTACCGCAAAACACACAGATGTTTTTAACTCGTCTTCTTGAAGTGGCTTCCATGTTTTACTCTGGATATCTTCAAAAGTGCAATGATGAGTTGAATTTTTAACACCTGAAAAGGGTGAGTAAAATAATAGCACTAGTACCTGCCAAATGACAATTATTAGTTAACAGTAAAATAAATCGTGATAGTTAAAAAGGTCTGGATCCTGTCGGATAAAATAAAAGAAAACAACAAAACAAATTACAACTATTAGGAAAAGACAAAGAGATATAATATGTACAAGAAAAGTAGCGGCTTGATTGACGTCTATGCGTCAGGGACAAGCTTCCCATCCAATTTTCTTATAAATTGGCAAACATGGTCTTTTTGAGTTAGATTCCCGAGACTTAACTGTTGTCTTTCTTTTTGAAATTGTGCATATAACATACGAATTTCGTGATACACAT
>SKCR01033180.1:0-84056 GCA_019454045.1 Zanthoxylum bungeanum
TTTTGGAAAAACACATCAAAATTTATAATCCCTTCATGAAAAATTGTCATCCCTGCTCACATTTATAGATAAATTTATTTATTTTATTATACAACTGTCGTCGTGCATTGATGGAATTTATATATATGCAAATTTACAAATATTTCTCAAATATTAAGAAGGAAAATCCAAACACCGAACACGATGATATATCAGGCAAAAAGTAAGAGCATAATCAAGATTGTATGGCTTAATTTGGTGGTGTATGGCTTAAAATCTCATTTTTAGTCGTGTTTGAATTAAGGGAGTGCGTTTTTTGTAAAAGTATGGGATAACCGGAGATTTTACTGCTCCACTTAAACCCAGAATGATTGATTTGACGGTGTGATTTCCAATGATTTCAAAAAAAAAAAAGAAACTGACACTTTCGTGATGTGTCGATTATTAAACGTAACTTTTTATGACAAATGGTTGTACGGGCCAAATTTGGGCCAATGGCAATTTCGACTTTTTACTTCAAGCCCATTACTAAATACACTTCATACTCCCCTAACAGTACCCGATACATGGTCCAAGCCCAAGTTGCTACCTCAAGCCCACACTCTAAAGGAAGCCTTGGGTTTATTATATATAGGCCCAGAAATCCACGGACCCATACCCAATGAAATACCTCATATCCAAGCCATGACCAAGGCCTACCAGAATACTCCAGCCCACGAAACGCTCGGACTCATAAACACCCTCATAACACAGCCGTTTCCAGCCTCTAACGGGCAAACACAATAATTATGCCTCATGAAATCGGCTGTTATCAAACACCCAATGGATGAGCAATCAAGTGCAGTAAATATACACACCTCCCGAGAGTGAGTATTTAAAAGAAGAAGGACCACGAGGAACAGACATTGAAGCTCTCCTACTCATAGCCTAGTAGAATTCTCTCCAGAATTCTTGTCATCACCAACCTACCGCCCTCACGGCATCATACGGGGATCAAGGTAATATTTGTCCTGTTCCTCATCCTAAGACGTTAATAGCTCTTTTCCTTTACTGACTTGGGCGTCGGAGTGCCTACGACATCCACCACACCAGTGGGTAGAATCTTCACGCTCACCATACCTCTTTGTTTTGCAGTATCGCGAGTGCCCCTATCAAGGAAATCTCGATTGTGGACCTCGGGTGAAAACCATCATCTACAATGGTCATAATCAAAATTAGGTACAAATTATTAACATTATTACTTATTTTTTTTATTACAATATAAATATATATATATATATATATATATATATACTTTCACAAATATATTAGAAACTACACTTCCAATCTTTGGAGATTTTGGACTCGAATTCGTGCTCTGCTGAACCAGAGCCCAGTGGCAAACTCGAATTCGTGCTCTGCTGAACCAGAGCCCAGTGGCAATGTTATTACTTGCTGAGAAATGATATTCTTCCTAACTTTTTTACACACTTTTATCCATAACGGTAATGGGTCCTGCATTTTGGTTTAAAAATTTAAATCCAAGGTTTGTGTGTCCCATTTACCAAACACTCCTTGAAATCAACTTTGCCCTAATTTAAAATTTTGATATTCAACAATTACTTTTCCAAATCCACTCCCTTGACCGTCATCAACTCCCTTGACCGTCGTCCACCGTTTCAACGAATGAAGGGGTTTTCTTTTTTTTTTCCCTTCATTTTTTGTTCTTTATTCTTACTGTTTCCTCTGCCTTCATTTTTAGACAGATTGCTCATTTCCTCAATAGCTCTCTTTCTATTTGCTAAATAAAACCGTGTCATGTTGTTTGCTTCCGGTATCTTGAACTCAACAGGATTGTACTGTTTTGTAATAAGTTTATGGAGAAAACCTCACTGTATTAGGATGAATCATTTTTTTCTGTATGTTGGGTTATGAATTTCCTGGTATGTTGCTTCAAAGAACTACTGTATGCAAGTGACTTCATCTTCAAATTTATCAGCACTTTCGGGCTAGGTTATTTGTGGAAGAAATATCTTGGAACACAAACTTTCTGAAAAACTACAGGACTCAGTTTCAGTTTGGAAGTGGTGCCATGTTGGAGCCAATTATATCCAGGTATATGTCTGATCAAGCAATGGAATACTGTTACATTTTGCATAGATTACATTGATATTCACACGAATAAACAAGGATCTTACTGATATGCCTTGAAAAAGGATGGTCTATAATATTTTTCAATGGGAGGTTTAGAACTTTGGACCTAGGTCATCTATGCTCTGAATAACATGTACTCAAAAGATCTTACATACAGCATTCCTTCTTTGTTTCTTTGAATGCAGTAAATAAACAACTGAACGACAAAGAACGGGTGGCGGCAGCACTAGAAAATCCAAATCTAATGGATATGGTTGACGAGTGCTTGGCTCCAATATATGGTTGAATGTACTCTTCCCTCTGCAGTTAGAGGCATTTTCTCAAGCCACAGACTGACATTTAGTTGCTGTCACCATTGTATTATTTTCTTTATCTCCGTATAATTTAATCTAGATAGGAATATAGAAGGCAAAATAATTACGGCAAGGATTGAATGCTTTAAAGTTGGATTGTGAGTAAAATGATCAACATATATATAACAAAACTGTATGGAGAATGATTATTGTGATCAAACTTGATGTTTATATATCCCATCTTAATACCTTTGTTACTCATTGTTATAGTTGTTAAACACAGGAAAGCCACATGGAAGTAGCATAGCTTGCAAATATGTTAGCTCACTTGCATTGATATCTTTCATTGCATTCCAATCTTGGAAATATTTCGATGGAAGATTGCTCATAAATCTATAATGGGAGAGATCAATGATGCGCAGCTTGGGAAAACCAAGAACTTATCTTAGGCTAACTTAAAATTGTAAGACAAATCAAGAGAACAAAGACCATGAACTGAAATTATCGAAATGAATTTTGGAGAACTGGTATCAACAGGGGTTCCAGTGAGCACATAAAACTTGTTTGAAGAGAGGATCAGTACTTCTAAAACTTTTCAGGTAAAGATGAAAATCATTTCATTAGTAACAGGAAAGCCACAAAAGAAAAATGATTGATTTAATAGTAAAGTTTCAACAAGACCATTATTACCGGGGGAAATTATCATTACAATTAACTAGGCAATAGGGCGACTTGGTCCCACACATTCAGTAAAAAATAATTTAGGAATATAACTAGTGATATACATTACAGAAAGAACTTCACGCCTTCGTCATCAGCTGAAGTCCCTTTGAAAATCGCAAGCTTCCCTTTATGTTCAAGTAGTTTCAATGCTCGCATTAAAATTGTACGATCCATCACATGGAGCTCTGCCATATAAAGAGAGGAAAAGAGTGTTTAATATAGAACACTAAGGATGCATAATAAGTAATATCCTGATTCTCTTTAGATTGTGTGTATGTGATAGAGAATATTACGCAGGGTCTATTGCCGTTCTAGATAAAAGTGTGTAAAAAAGTTAGGAAGAATATCATTTCTCTTGCTTGTTACTCTCTCCAAATTGAGGTTTTCTTGCATTCCGAGAAAGATATAAATCGGTTTGATGTTTGATTAAATTAATATACTCATCAATAATCGTAGAATCTGATTCTGGTTTTTCTCTGTGAATCGCTTATGTTGTAAATTTACAACTATGCCCTTTAATTACAATTTTGGATTAAGTGGATGAAATATATTTTTGCCATTTGTCATATTTGGACTCACAGATGCAGGGAAACAATAATAAAATTTTAATTTTTAATAGTTGAAGTAGTTGATTATTTCACCATAATTAGGATAGTAAAAATATAACAAATTATTGATTTACCATTGATTTAAATAGAGTCCTTGTGATATATTTTCTTTATTCTAAATTAAAGGAGTGTGATTTCCGAAAATTAAATATGATAAAACTATACACTATTATTAAAAACTAAAATTATATTTCAGTCTCTAAATTGAAGTTAACACATGAACTTTCAAGTTTTTTTACAGTCCATAGATGCTCTAACTGCCCAAAAAAAGCTATTTGATAGGGCTTCTGAAAGGAACTTTATTGTAATAGTATATTTATTACCATATTATTAATCATGTTTTTTTGTTATCTATTATTAGTGTTTTTTAATTATTTATATCTAATATAATAGTAACTCACATTCCATTTTATTATTATTTGTATTTAAATATTATTTTATCAGCATTTTTTTATCATTATTTTATATAAATATTATTTTTCCTTTTTATTTTTTAAGACAATTTTTACCAACTTAAGTTAAGAAACAAAGTGGGTTTGTATTTTAGCGCACATGGACATAGACGTGCAGTTCCAAAGTCGAAAAGCGCCGACGGACCGGCTCACCGTCCCTGCATGCGGTCGGCTGGTGCACAGACACTGGCAGTGAGGAAACTTCACGTCACAAGCTGTTAAAATAGTTCAACCTCTCTCGGTCTCTTTTACCTGTGGGTCTATAATAATTGTCAAAGGTCATCTCCTCACGTGGTTCTCTCTAGGGGTGTCAAAACGAATCAACGAATCGAATTCGTATCGAATCCTAAACGAATCGAATCAAAATGTGATGGATTCGTATTCGATTCGTTTATTAAACGAATCCTAATATCAGGATTCGTATTCGATTCGTTTATTAAACGAATCGAATACGAATATTCGTTTATTCGTTTATTCGTTTAGTCAATGATATTATTTAACAAAATAATTTACCACACTTGATTTACATTAATTCTTCATAAATATATACATATGAAATATGTAATTAATATATTTACTAAAAATATTTCACCAAATATTGAAAATATTACTTTTTCCTATGATAATTAGCTATAATTTCTCGAATCTTAATTGAAAATTAACAAGAACTAATAAATAAAAATAATAAAACGAATCCTAAACGAATAAACGAATTAATGAGCTTAAATTCGTATTCGATTCGTTTAATAAACGAATCGAATCGAATTGACCCATTTATTAAACGAATCCATTTTTTCAAACCCGTATTCGCTTTAAAGCGAATCGAATCGAACGAATAAACGAATCCTGACCCAAATTGCCACCCCTAGTTCTCTCCAATAGAAATTTAATTTTTTCTTCCGTATACGTCTTTTGGTGCCACCAAAATAATTAATTCAACCTCCTAACAAAATTTTTATGTGGATTTAAAAGAAACAAAATCCGTTGGCTATCAGGGATGGCAAAGATTTTAAAATTCCGAATAATAAATTGGGTTTTTTTTTTCTCTTGAATAATAAATACTGTTTTATCAAAACAAATCATCATCATCAATCGAGATTTAGGATTTCAAATCATTTTATTTGAGATTCGAAATAATTTTTTATCTCAATTAAAAAATCATACATAAAGATGACATGATTATCTAGATTCAATTCGGGATTGAAAAAGATTAGAAAAAAATCTGAATTCACATTATTAATAATCTAAAATCAGATGTGTTATTTATGGATCCAGATCCATATTTTTATACCATATACATGAATATAATTAAGATCAAGATTTAATAGTATAAATATTAGGTAAAAAATCGGATCTAGCTGTAACAATATCTAGATTTGAATATGATTATATATATATAAATTGACAAGCTCACAAAGTGGTTCTTACTCTCGAGTATACGAGTGTCGAACTAATAAAATAAGCCGGTAAGTCCGGGGTCGATCCACTGAGAATAGATTTAATATGATTAAATAATAATTAAATTAATAAAATAAAATATTATGGTTAAATGATTCACTCTTGATTTTTCAAATATAAATAATTTTTATTTTTTTATAAACTATAAATTATAATTATTTCTCAAATCAATTTATTTCATAACTATCAAGTATTAATTATGTCAACATATGTAATTCGTCATGCCAATAATTAGTCATGTCAAGGTACTAAATATGTCAAAACATATAAAATCAGCCATAAATACAGTGATACTATTTATCTATAACAAGTCCAGTTATGTACTCAGTTATGCCAAATATATAAAACCAGTCATATATGCGGTAGTACCGTATTATCTATAATTAATCCAAATATTTAATAGCCAACTCTCTCTCATTTATGCGATTTAAGTATTATCTGTGTCAATCATGAACTGACTACGGCTAGTCAATAGCCCTAAATAAACTGAAGAGAGTATTAATTTTATTTGGAAAATTATCACAATTTATAAAATATAATATAATAAAAATTACATATATTTTCATACCACTAACTTCATCATTTACCCCAACGTGATAAAAATTAGCAAAACAATATATAAATAAAAACGATCATATATTTATTAATAAAATAAAAAAATTACAAAAGGAAAAAAATACACATAAGAGTTCATCTCACAAAATATCAGAGAGACTTGTGGAAATTTGCTGACTAAATTGAGGTGCTGACCACCTTTATTTATAGAGGTGCTCAGCCCTCCATTCGCTTGCAAATTGCAACCAAAAGCTGACACTAACTTTTTTTCCTTTTTTTTAACTATTGCTTTATTTTTTTTCTTTTTAATAATTTTTTTATATTATATTTTTTATATATATATATACTAGTTTTTGCCCGTGCCTACGGCACGGTATTACAGTATTTGCCCGTGCCTACGGCACGGTGTTACAAAATTAAATGATTTTATTTTTTAATTAAATGATGCATGTGCCTATGGCACGGTGTTACAGAATTAAATTATTTTATTTTTTTGCCCGTGCCTACGGCACGGTGTTATAGTATTTGGCCCGTGCCTACGGCACGATATTACAAAATTAAATGATTTTATTTTAACTTTCTATTTTTTAATTTGAACATTTTTGACTTTCTATTTTTTAATTTGAAATTTTTTGACCATTTCCATCAATCAATTCACTCTTTTTCCTCCAATTACCAATGAAACGATCTGGGCCATCAATTAAGCCACATAAAGAGAGCCGTTGGATACACTCTCTTTCCTCCAACACCATTCTCCTTTATTATATAGATATATATATATATATATATATAAATCTTGGTGGGACCTCCAGTATAATATATATATAAGATGTAATATATAAAATCTTGATGGGCCCTCCAAAATTTATTAGATAATAATAATAATAATAATAATAATAATAATAATAATAATAATAATAATAATAATAATAATAATAATAATAATAATAATAAATACATTTGTGGGTAAATACATCTGATGCTCATTTTGTCACCAATCTAAAAACGATAAATATTTTCCAAGCCTGATTTGAATATAGTAATCACGCTTTTTTGGATTTTCGGGGTCCTGTAATTCAAATCTCATAATCATTTTTCCTATCGAGCTTCCGAAGTAGTATTTTACATTATATGCTCATTTTATCGCCAATCTAAACACGGGGAAATATTTTTCAAGTCCGATTTGAATCTCACGTTTTTTTGGATTTTTGGATACTGAAATTCAGATCTCATATTCATTTTTTCCTATTGAGCTATTAACTGTGTATATACACACAAGCTATTTAAGTGATATATTTGATGATAAAATAATATTTGGATCAAGTATACCCGCACATCTGGATATAGATAAAAAATTTATAGATTCGGATGCAGATTCAAGTCTATAAAATCAAATTTGGGTATGGATTTTTTCATGCATAGAGGGTATATGATTAAGAATGATTTTTGAATCAATAATTAGAATGAGGCCGAAATTAATAAAGCACAATATGTCCCTATCGAATTCCATCTCCGGGGATATCAAAGTTTGATTGAAATTTAGCAAAATCTATATATCAGTATTAGTGACCATTTTCTTGCTAATCGATTTTCTTGCTGTAAGGAATCAATTTAATATGTCAACTAAAAGTATATGCTTATTTTTAAATTCTCATATTAAGGTATTATCGGTATATAAGTTTGCTGCCTAATTACCTGATAACACTGTAACAGCACGTTATTATCCATAATTTTTGTAGTGTTTGATATACAGTTTGGTGAGTTTAGAACAATTCCAACAGAATCATCTAAATTCACTTTTCAAATATTATATAAAGAGTGAAAAAAACAAGATGTCTTCCAAAAAAATAAGATTATATTATTTTAATCAAATTAATAAGCCAACTTTAATCATATGGTTTTAAGCGATATAAAAATTATCTAATATTAATATAATAGAGATAATGTAAATTTAGTTATATTATTTTAATATATAAATATTTATTAGTAATCTCAACTAGCACCACTATAATAAAGTGAAAAGTGATAAAACATTATCTAATAATATTTGAACTAATATAAACCACGAAGTGTGAGAAATAAAATTCAATTTTTTTTTTTTTAATTAGTGTCTAGTTTGGAATAAATTATCATGATGTAATTATTCTATTTAACAACTCAATAATATTTGAAGAGTCTTTTAAAATTACATTTATAAACCTCAATAATATTTGAAGAGTCTTTTAAAATTACATTTATAAAATGACTTACATTATAATTACAATATTTACAAACTAACTTGTTGACGGGTGATTTTCGTCACATGGACAGTTTCGAGATAACTCACCCGAGACAATCCTCCTTCAACCTTGAATTTGTTTGGCTATGGGGAGACCAAAGACAAATGTAGTAAAAGACGAGAAAAACACACAAGTTGACAAGAAAATTGTAACGTGGTTTGGCAGAGCAAATCCAGCCTACGTCCACGGTCACAAAATGGCGGGGGGTTGTTTTATTACCAGAACTAACTCGGCCGACCTGTTCTGAAAGAGGTCCAAGTGAGATCGAGCAGTTTATCGACTTTTACAAGTAGTGTTCAATCTCCTTTTATTACAAGTTCCCTCTCCCCTATAAATGGATCTAACTTTCCTTTATATACTCAGGAATTACAATACTGTTCCCCCAATTTTATGACGTTTCCCGCGTGGTCTCCGACTGATTGACGGGCTCTCTGCTCCAAGACTGTCTTCGCCGAAAGCAAACCTGCCGGCTGACGGCCTGTCACATCACTATGTTTTCTCCACTGTTACACGCAACAACAATGGTGCCAGCTTGTAAAGTGCTTTTGAAAAATGACACGTGCCGAAGAAAAAAAACAACCATTATGATCTTCTGTCGGTCTTCAAGAGGTCGGCCAAGGGATATGCCGAGCTTTCCAAAAGGATATCGTCTTGACCTAAAATACCTGAACTCATTTATTTGTTCCAGAAGGTAGGGCAGGACCAAACCGAACTTTTGATCTAAAGTGGCCGGCTTCGGTTCCGATGTTGTCGGTCCTTGAAGTCCGCACCATGTTACATTCTCTGGTCGGTCATACTCAAGAAATCGTACCCGAGCTGTATGTCGGATCGAAGAAACGACATACACCCTCTGACCCATGATCCCCCGGATGAGTAGAACTTTCCTTCTCTGCTCTTACTGAACTGTTCAGAAACCTTAGCCGCATCTATCTCGAAATACTATCCGACAAGCTGGAAAAACGACACGAGAGAAAATACAGAACACTTCTATTCTGAATAGCATTCACTGAAGTGAAGAGTGATGATACACTCACACACATTCTTACTTAAAGTTTTACTAATACTCTCACTGTAGCTACAGTGATTTACTGTAGATTACTGTAGCCACAGTGAGAGAGTTTGTAAAATTTTAAGTAAGAGTGTGAGTGAATGTATCAAGTGAATCAAAGAAAGCAACTGCAAACTAAACTAACAACAGGGCGTGTATTTTTTATACACGTGTCAAACACAAAAAAATCAACAACTAAACAGAAACATGATAGTGTAAAATCCAACGACATTACCCATAACAACAAAGGACAATTATCCTCTGCCGTTGATCTCGTAGAACCTTAGGTGAAGGTGAGAGCAATCGTGACCGTCAGGTAGAGTTAATTAATACCCACATACTAGACGCACACTTCTTTTTATATTTGCCTTTCGTTTGTTTTGATTTCTCTCTTTGGGAGGAGTACGGGAGTTTGACTTTCTTGAGAAAACTCGGGAAAGTTCGTAGACGATGAGGAGAATTACGAAAATGCCACTGAACTCATCGCCTTTCGAGTTAGGGACTATGCTCCCGAGCTGGTGGGACGAGATCAACGAGTCGACTCAGTGGCAGGACGGGATCTTCTACTCTCTCTGTGCTGCTTACGCGCTTGTCTCCGCTGTTGCTCTGGTAATTATTTTCTTTCTTTATTTATGTTCATATTTTGTTGCTCGAGATTGATTTCAGAAAGGAGTTTATAGTGAATTTATCGTAAATAATTATAGAATTAATCTTAAACATTTGAGAATTTATGGAATTTGTTTATTTTATTATTGTAGTTCAGGAGTATCTTGAAAATTAGGAAATACTACTAATATGCAAATTCAAGTTCAATTATGATTTTGAAGTTACGTTGTGTTACTTGTGTACTGTAGTTTATGAGAAGATAGAGCGTTTGTGGGACATTTGCGCGCTAACGATTTTGTTGCGAGACTAGTTAACATGAATCTTGAGGCTTTCTGATTGATGTTTATGCTGTGCAGATACAACTAATAAGGATTGAGTTGAGAGTGCCTGAATATGGTTGGACAACACAGAAGGTCTTTCATCTTATGAACTTCATTGTAAATGGAGGTGATGCCTAAAGTCTTTTTGACATATTGATTGTTGTCAGTCGTTTCTTTTCTTTTTTATTGGACGGTAATTTGACTACGAGTATTGTCTTTTCTATGTTACAGTGCGTGCAATTGTGTTTGGGTTACACATGCAGGTGTTTCTTTTGCAGCCCAAGGTCAGTTTGCTGTGGTTCTAATAACTGCCAATTCTAATCTTGATCAGCTAGTTATGCATTGGTTTTCCAATCCTTAAAATGTTGTTTTGGTAAATGAGCAAAAACAAATTAAAATATTCTTGATATCTTCCTCACTGTTTATTCTTTCCATAGCTTCATCCATATGATGTTCTTCAATTATGAAAGAGTAGGAACATTGAGCACTTTTTCCCCCTCTCTCAGTACTTGTGCTGCCTAAAATTTTAGACTATTGTTAAATAAATTTTCTGGATCATAGTTACTGGATCTACGCTTGAAGTGAAGTAGATAACACTTTACTCCATGCACGATATGACTTATGGAATGCCTACAGCCTTTTTACTGACATAGTGCTGCTACATATTGAACCAGGTGCTTGCGCTTGTAATATTGGATCTTCCAGGACTGTTGTTTTTCTCGACTTATACACTACTGGTCCTCTTTTGGGCAGAGATATATCACCAGGCAAGTAAATAATGTAATTATGGGGCCATCAGGTCATCTGCAAATAGATGCTATCAATGGAGTAATTTCTTTGATACTATCAAGGAAATACTAATGTTTTAATTGATTGGCAGGCAAGAAGCCTACCAACTGATAAACTCAGGATCTTTTATATCTCAATCAATGGAATAATTTACTTCATACAGGTGTGTACCGTCTCACTTTCTCCTTTTTTTTTGTACATCAGTGGTTTTGACATGAAGTATATTTTATAGCTGGTTCATTCTTTGGATTCTAGAGCAATTGCTTTATTTATTCACTGTCGGCTTTATTGTTGTAGTTATAAGTACAACTTACATGGTCTCTGTATTATTGGTTACTTCAAAATGGTAAAAGTATTGGAAGAAAAATAACCTGAACTCTTAAATTCATACTATTCAACAAAAATTCTTGCAAAACTCTATGAGTAAGCAACCTAGGTGCACATTTATTCGCACTACTTTGAAATTTCTAAACTCCCAATGCTAAACTCCCTATGTACTCCTTATACACAATATTAGATTGAACGTTAGGTTTTAATTACTTCCACCTGCAGCACGGTCAATGTAGGCTCATAATCAAAGTCAAAAGTTATAGAATTAAAATTTTCCAATCAAGAGATCAAAGATTCAAATTCCCTTGGAGCTAACTATCTAGGGTAGAATGTCCTATCCTGAGTCTCTTAATTGTCAGTAAAGGACTAAAGGTTGAAGAGTCCGGTTATTGTGCTGATTAGGGACGAGCACACACACCAAGGGAGTAATTCCTAGAACCTTTATTACAAATATGCTTGTTTTCGCTGTCTAAGAGATTAATCTTGGATAAGGAGATCAAATTGCAAGTTGTGCTAAAAACATTTAAGATGCACAGTATGTTATAGATGGACAAGCAATTTAGAAGTACAGATTGTCATCCAGATTTCATAGCATATGCTACCAGCCCCTTATGATCCACATCCATAACATTGTTTTCTAGTAAGCTCAAGCAAAATTTGACCAAAATAAAGTGTTTATACCAGATCTGCATCTGGGTTTACCTCTGGATAGATGACAACAGTGCGGTGGAATTCGTTGGAAAGATATTTATAGCGGGTAAGTTATTGTATCCAACCATCTACCTGTTGTTTCATATAGTATGTTATTGGAGATTGGCACTTCATTTTGTCATTCCTTTTCTTAGATAATCTTTGCTTATACTTTTATGGTCCTCTTTTCTTCAGTGGTGTCATTTGTTGCAGCACTAGGCTTCTTGCTATATGGAGGAAGGTGAGTTTTTTCCTCATGTCGAATGATACGTAGTTGTTAAGCATTAGGGTGGTTTCAATTTCTTTTACTAACTTGTATTTGTATTTTCTTATTGTTTGTGTTGTTGTACATCTTCGTCTTGTGGATTCTCACTTGTGATGCTGGTAGGTTATTTTTCATGCTGAGGCGCTTTCCTATTGAATCAAAAGGGAGAAGAAAGAAGCTTCACGAGGTTTGGGTTTTCCCTTCATTGTTAATCTATTGGAGTATTGGACCCATGTGACTGAATCTTCTTAGGTACTTTTGTATCTTTGAATGAAGCTTGTGTCCATTTGTATTTATTTGTTGGGTTTTTGATTTGAAATTATTCCTGGGGGACACAAATTTGGCAAATTATAGTCGCTAATAGTTCTGATGAGATTTAAATTTCTTAAGTGAAATTTGATTTGGTATAGACCTTTTAAGGGATAGTTGGTTCAGTGGTATAATCCCCTGTGGTGGTACAAGAGAATTGCGATTGGAATCCCGCTCACATATGCGGGGAGGGGATTTGGTCACCATCATGCTACTTTGGGATCTGCCAAATCCTTGTAAAAGTAAATCATGTTATCATCTGGTGTTTTTTGTGCCAGTGGAGGCTGCACTGAAATATATATAATGGTAGTCCTCAATACCGTGAATGCACTTTTGAGTGTGCATGTCTGCACTTGTGTGTATCACTACTATGAACGTGGCAGTGCGGGTGACATAGATGGAATGGATATTTTTTCCCTGCTAGTTGCAATTATGGAAATTTTAGGGGATAAAAAATGATATTCTATTATTGTACATGTTTGGTATTGGCTGGATTAACTTTCCTTCATTGTCTCCAGTATTTTTTAGAAGAAAACAAGCTAGATATTGATTACCAAAAGTACTGTTATTGATGTAATAGGTGCTCTTTTGGCAGGTTGGATCTGTGACAGCCATTTGCTTCACTTGCTTCCTTATCCGATGCTTTGTGGTATGTTTCAAACTGTATTGCCTCCTTGTGATTAAGCTTACAAGAGTTTTCAGAATTTTAAGTGAAGCTAATCCTCTTCCTGCCTGTTCCATTCATGCCATTTAATGTTAGATTGAAAAATTCTGTTTGTGCATATCAATTTGACCAATCTCAGGAAAAGACCTGTGCTCCATCGTGTTTATCTTGCTCTTTGAGGAAGTATAAAATGGAATATAAGATAACTGGTGATAATTTGATTCTTTGGTTTCGTAGTACAAGGGAGAGGAATTATAATTTCTTTGTTTATCTTTACAATTTACATTAGAAAATAAAAAAGGTGAATCTTGCTTTAGTCTTGTTCCAGTTTTATGGCTGGGGTGTGGGGGAAGAAAAGGTAGTCCGAAGACTTCGACACGATGATAGCCTAAACAGGATAAGATTCAATTTGGAATTTCAATAGTGTTAGTGAAGTTGCAAAATAAAGGTAAAAATGCAAATTAGTTTCATGCATGACATGTTTTTGTAGGACATTGTGATTTATGTTTAAGAGAGCCACCAAGTGATTTATCCAAGTGCAAAAAATCGCACTGACTGCCCCTGAAAGGTTAATGATCATTGATGCTCCACAATGACCAAAATTGGGGTTCTTCTTATGCTTTAGTGTGTTCTGGGTTTATTGACCATAAATTGGATTTGTCAGATGTGCTGTTAACTCTATCCCCAAAATGCAGGTTGTTTTATCTGCTTTTGATACAGATGCGTCGCTGGATGTACTGGATCATCCTGTTTTGAATTTGATCTACTACATGGTATTATTATGCTGCTTATTCTGCCTGTTTTTGTTGTTTTGCTCTTTCGTATTTATCTAAATATGGGACTGTCTGAACAGCTGGTTGAGATCCTACCCTCCGCTCTAGTCCTCTACATCCTCCGCAAGTTGCCTCCCAAGAGAATTTCTGCCCAATATCATCCCATCCGATAGCCACACTCTTCCTTGTTTTAGTGTATCTGCTCCCTAACCTCACCCAAACACGTTACACCTAGAGATCTGTAGTGGTTTGAGAGTTGGAGGCTGTTGGAGTTGAGCTTGAGCACAAGAGCCAGAAAGACAAATCAGATGTATTATTCTGGTGAAGCTCCTGGTGGCGGCAATTTTTTTGCATGCATTAACGCAGATGTTTACAGCTTGCAGGAGGGGATTTTTTTTTTTTTTTTTTGGATATCTTCATGGCCTATGTGAAGAAGTGGTTATTTCGTGTAATCTATTTGTTCAAATTTGGGAAGAGAGAAATTTTCATGTCGTCTCAATGTGGTAGTCGCTTTTTTCATGTTTAGAGAGATTTAGACATTATGACGTGTGCTGAAAAGTTTATTGAAATTATATACTTGTCCTTTTGTTTTTGGTCCTTGTTATACGTTACCTTCCTCGGTATTTAATTTAAGTATCAACTCTAGAAGTTGGAATGTTGGATTATTATCGTAGCAGTTTTTTTTATCTCTTTGAAAAGTTGGCAGAATCACAAATAGATGTACTTTTGTATTGTTGTTTGGTTTTCCTCTGATCCTTGCACAATCTCGTAGTTGCAGGCAAAATTCATTCCTGTCAAATAATGTGTGAGCCCTTCACCGACTTGACGACAAGTATTGGGTTCATTTTGACAAAAAGTTAGGAACAGGAATGGTTTTGTGGTTTTCCCAGCTTTCTCCATTTCAGAATGAAACACATTGATCATCTGAAGAGAATTTACGAATTAATCTTTTTTGAGACGGAATGAGAAGCCCCAACTACGATTTAACTGAACTAAAATTCACAACTTTATTAATTTCATCAAATTTCAGGAAGAAAACATTGATTGTGAAAATATTTAGCTGCTACTGCTTCAGTCAACAAACGCACAACAAACAACATATACTTAACTAGAAGCATTCATTCCCCTATATAGATTTCAAAACTCTATCTTCAAAGCCAGACTGATCTAGCAGCAGCAGCAGCAGCAGCTTAATAATATCATATACAAAGCTAAAATGTAGTCATGATATAAAAGACCATAATTAGCTTGTCTGGGTATATATTTTCAAGACTTGGGCCAACACCACTTCATGCAGGACCCATAATTCCCGTACAGATCAATACAAGCCAAAACACAGACTTCCCAAGGGGTTGCGTTAGTCTTGGTGAACTTCCTCTGCAGCCGGTGGAGCAAATCTTACATTTGCAGGCCGTGCCACCACTACAGCCTCATCTGCAAACAGTGCTTTGATAAATGATGGGGTTTTCAAGGGCCGGCGACCTGTCATCCGTGGATAAACGTCTTCGAGAAAATAGTAGGCATGACCCGCTATCATTCCCTGAAATACATTTTGTTTAAAATATTGTTACAATATGCCAAGTGTTTTCATATTAAATAAAAATATCATTTTAATGTCTTGGCACCGATGTGAAATTAGCAACGCACCAGCAGATCCACCCAAGCACTAGCGCCAACAAAGACTGAGAATCCCAAGAGCACCTGCAAAGAAAGCAAGGAGACTGTTCATTACAACACAACAGTTGAAAGGAGAAAGGGTTGTGATATAAGCTATGGAGAAGGCACCATTATATTACTATTTCTAAGTAGGAAAGCTTCTATATTTGGGTTATTATTAACTAAATGAAGATTAGCTAAAGAAAGAATACGATAAAATACAGATACTTAAAAAAACATCATGAAGAATAAATAAAAGATTACTCACCCATGGTAGGTAAGCTGCTGTAAATGTAAAAAGGCCCAAAAAGCTCATGTGGATGAAAGGATTTTGTTTACTCCAAACATAAACCTGTAGAGTGCAGGAGAGTAATTAGATTTCCAGAACCATAATCCCCTACGATATCACTAATAAAACAACTTTTTTCAATTTGACCAAATGAAAACCAACCATCATCAGCGTCAATGAATTGCTAAGGAAAATGATTTTCGAAAATGATTCTGACAAGTAAGGTATCATCCCCCCAACAAGAACAGTGCCAGTTAAAAAAGTAGCTCCAAATAAAAGCATGTAAAAGAAATCTGCGGTCCTTCCCCTGAAAGAATTCTCTTCAAGAAGCTTGCAGTATCGGGCTAGAAAGAACATATGGAACAAAAAGTCTAAATCTGGCAACATAAAGACATCCATATTAGTAGTTAAACAATGTACAAACAATCAAATAAGCATGTTGTTGTAGCCTGTTCAACAGTACACACTGCATTTATGTCCTCCTTGTAAGTTTATAATAAACAAAAAAGTGATTAAACACGATCGACCCCTATAACAGGAGTAAACTGACATGATGTAGCAACTTATCTTTGAACTAGCATTTACAGAGCTTAGAGTCACAAGGCCAACAAACTAAATGCTTGTACTCTTAAAATTTGAAACTATCAATGATTATTTTTACCATCTTAACGTAATTATTAGTTCTCAAGTCCTAATTATGAAACTTACCCATTTTCCGGAAGAAAAGAAAATTGGTGATAAGGCGCCAGAACTGATATTGCTTAACCACTAACGTTGGGTGCAAGCACAGATTAAAAGGGGATATTATCTGCAATAGTTTACCACAAAAAATGAAAATCAATGAGAATAACAAATGATAGCAATTGAATCTCCAGAATTCAGACCTCACTCACTCATCAAAATTACAATTGCCAAACAAACAACATAAGCAATGAAATCACAATCAAAGCAAACCAGATTCAATTAATACATAGTCCTTCAATTCTATTAATTATGCAAGGATTTATAACTAAACAAAGGATGAAATTTTAACAAATCCACATTGTAAAAAGAAAACACAAGGAAAACACCAAAAGTTTGGAGAATTGAAACAAACCCAGATGAAATCATCTCAAAACAATCAAACCCAATTGACCAGAAGCATTAGCAACACAAATTGCAACGCCAAATTAAAAAACCCTATATATGAAACAGTGAATCCATATTACGAAACCCCAAAATAGCTAATCTAAATACAAACATGAGAGAGCAGATGACATACATCGAGAGAGCAGCCAACAGTGGTGACGAAAGCGGCTGTGAGATACGTGCGGGTGATGATAGGCATCTGCTTGTACCATTCTTCAACAGCCTGAGCCATTTTCTTTAATTATTTGATTAATTATTTTTTGACGATATGATTTATCAAACAATCTCTATAGCCCTGAAAAATGTGATGATTTATTTTTAATTTTTGGAAATTTAAAGATTTGTGAATGATTGCAAAAGAGAGGATTTTGATTGTGAAGATCGATGGAGAGCTTTTATTATTATTATTTTTTTTACGTTTTGAGGCGAAGCATTGCATCTATCTGTTCTTGTAGTTTCTCGAATGAATGACCAACATGAACCAATAAGAGAGCGAGTGATGATCACGTTCCAATTATGTGCTTTCGACTATGATTCACTGTGGTCCATTTTTTCTTTTTTAAATTTCTTACAATTCTCCATCAGAAAAATAATAATTCTGTAAAATTATATTTCCACATCATTATCGTTAATTTATTATTAAATAAACAAACAATACTTATATGATGCTTTAATGATTTAGTTAAAATATTAAATATAGCTATTCCAGAATCTTCACATTCTAGATTCTAATATGGTAGGTATTAGGGAACTAATTACGAGTACTGAAGATAATATTTCATTTATTTTTATTTCTGCTGATTTATGAGTGTGATTAGGAAAAGACGCAAGTAACCCTAGCAAGTATTACAGATCTTAGGCTGAATTTGAATTTCCAGTCCGTGCTTGAAAACAGGCAGTGGATCTCTAGAGAAATTATTGTCCAAGGAACAGAGCTTCCATGTGAATTGGGTGACCAAGTAATGAATGGTAACTAGAGTTTCAATTCTGGCAAATTCATTCCCAGGACACATCCTTGGCCCTCCTCCAAATGCCACAAAACTAAATGGTATTGGTGTCGATGCTGTACGTGTTGGATCAAACTTTGATGCATCTGGGAATATTTGATCATCCATGTGTGTCATGCATGCTGCCCACATCACCTAATTCAAATGTCACAAAGTCATTGTTAATACTACACCTCAAGAATCATGGTTCGGTATAATACTGAGCTAACTTTATGCTGAACACTGAATCGATTATTAGGATTTTTCCAGTGTTCAGCACAAACTCAACTCAACACTGAATCCTAAATTTATAATATAACCCTAATATCTCTCACATACTTGCCATCCTTTGGGAATAATGTATCCTTCATATTCAAATTCTTCAAGGACTTTCCTGAAGGAACAAAATATAGGAGGTGTCATCCTTAGAATCTCCATAGCCACTCTCCAAGTGTGCTTCATTTTGGCTAGGTCATCCCATGTGAGAAGTTCCCCTGAAGCCTTGCTCTTAGCTATCTCCTCTTGTTCTACAAAATCCCAACTGATTAATCAATCAATTAAGATGTATGCAAATTAACCAGTGATCTTTTGATATTGTTATTTTCAAATACCTTGAACAATGGCGGTGTAAATGGATGGATCATTTGCTAGAAGCCTGATAAAGAATGTAATAAGGATGGAAGATGTGTCGTGTCCTGCAATCATAACAACGATGGCATTGTCTATAATCTCATCATCAGATAATACTACCGAATTGTCCTCGTTTCGAATACTGAGCAAGCAACTGATGAGATCTTGATTGGGGAAATAAGTTTGTTGCTCCAGTGCCGCCCGTTTTTCGCGTATAAGATTCATTAATATAGCTCTAACTTTTTTGCTTGATCGGAGGCCACGATTGAAGCGGGTGAAGGGCAAATTCACTGGTACTGAGAAAATCCCATCAACTATATAGTGGAAAAGCTTCACAAGTGTATCCCTTCTTTCACTCTGTTCTATCCCGAATAAAAGTGAGCTCATAATGCTAAAGGTGAGTGTCTTCATCAGCGGCATTGCCTATGTTATTGTTAATAGGGGGAAAAATAGCAAGAAGAGGATTTATATTATTGAATAGTAACTTGAAATTATTTGCTTCGCCTAAAAGAATTAATTAAACATGATTCAATCTTTTTAGCGAGGATATTCATTAAAAAGATAGAAAAACACATATTTTAATGCATCAGAATTAGAGATAATAAAATTTTTTTATGGGATGGGTCACAGGGTAAAAGGACGAATAATTTTCTATACTCATTAGTTGGACAGGTTGGATATAAATATTGGCATCTTAATTCTAATAGAGGTAAAATCCCGTGAGAACAGGAAGCCGCACAGGACCCAATACATTATGATCGGATACAGTCAAATTTTTATACCCATTAATTAAACAAACTAAATATGAATATTGATATCATACCCGACCATCGCCATTCATAATTGGAACTGTGTTTCTATTAAACATACCTGGACCTTTTCTTTACCAAGCCAATGCATCTTCACATGTTTCCTGACCAATTCATCCATCTTCCCAACATATTGCTTTAACACTTCAGGTTTCAAAAATGATACAAGAGCTCCCCTGACACGCCTGTGATCATCTCCGCTTAACTCAAGAATGTTTCTGTCACCGCAAATTTTTCTAATAGATATGGGTTGCTGATTGGCAAGTGTGTTTTGATTACAAGTATAGACAAACTTGTTAGCTGCCTGCCCATGAAGGAGTAATGTTGGAGTCCCTAGGATGTTTAATTTTGAAATTGGACCATATTTTCTTATTCTCTCTTGAACCCAATGTTCTGCCGTGTTGGTTTTCATGGCGTGTAGAAAGCTGAAGCTTTGGCCTAAAAAGGGTAACCCGAAAGGACCTGGTGGTAACTTTTTTGAAGGTTTCCTGGTCAGTATAAGGTAAAGAGGGAGGATTAGAAGAAACAACATGAAAAAGTTTGCAGGACTCATGTTTGATTCAGAAATATTTGCAGGATATGAGATCTAATAGAATGGAGAAGTTCAGTTTTTAAGAAAGTTGCTGGTGGTATCTTTTATTTTTGTCCTTATTTGTGAATCCCTAGCATCACTAGCATCTTTGTTTGTCTTCTTTTTTTGCCAGTTTATTGCTTTTTGCCCTTATTTGGTAAGAATCTGGACCTTTAATATGCCATTTTCTTTAAGACCCAGTTTTAAGAGTGAGTTTTTATAATTTGATATCCAATTGGATCGAGATACTCAAAATCATCCAATTAGATATGATGAGTCGCGGGGATGTCGGTTGCAACAAAGCTTTCTTTCTTAGCACTCCCATAGGTTTCTTTAGTACCAACTAGTATGATAAGAAATTGCGTTAATGAGAAAAATAGCTAATAGAACAATTTTCGAACACTATAACAACTCTTTCAAGACTTGGCCTGATTCAGTTTTCATTGACATGAATAGATGTTATTCAAATTGGTTGACAGAGTTCTTTGGTTCAATTTATATTGGATGATTTCTGGTGAAAGAATTATCCTTGTGAAAAAAACATCCTAGAGTTTCAGTTCTTGCAAACTCATAACATGGACAGATCCGTGGCCCTCCTCCGAATGCACAAAGCTGAAAAGCAATGCTTATTTTTTTATCATAATGTCTAGGTAGGGCTAACTATGGGATATCCCACAAAGATAGCTGGCTGAGTCCCTAAATTTGAACTAAAATTAGAAATCTCAAAATTAATCAAAAGTTAATATATATTATAATAAGAAAATCAAAAAAATCTTTCTTTTATCGATTATAGACCACATAATTTAAAACTCATCTAAGATTTCCAAAACTTAAACCTGATCGTGCGTGTAGGATTAAACTTCCCTTCATAATAAAAACCTCTAACATCTTTCCTGAAAATTCCTAACAAAGGAGGGGTCATCCGCAAAGTTTCCAATGCCACTGTCCAAGTGTACTTCATTTTGGCAATATCATCCCATGTGAGAAGCTCCCCTGAAGCCTTATTCTTTGCTATTTCCCCTTGAAGTATAGATACTTGTGTTTTCTGTTGGTGTATGATCACAAACAAGAAGGTTATGGACTACTGAAGTTCTCAGTTTGATAAAATAACATCAAATTCCATTTGGACATATCCTGAAGTACAGAAACAAGTCATTTTCTTGAATTGGCAAATGATGTTTTCAGTCAGCAACTCTGATTATGTGGAAGCATTTTATTCCGGCAGAAGGTACAAATTCAATGATTGGTTCGCATACTATATAAAACAAAGTTCTAAAAGGTCTAAACAAATTAAGAATAAAATAAAGTTATTTATGATCGCTGTGTTTCTTTTGATGTTTTTAATTTTTTTTTTTGAAACGTTGGAAACCTGACGTCAAACAAATAGAATATATTATATTTTATTATTCTACTGCAGCACAAATTATGCCGGTTCTTTGACATTTTAAAGAATCTATTATTAGAGTTAATATCATTCTCTCTATGTTTTGGATGATTTCTCTAGTTTTGCAATTGATCTAAAATGTTATAAGTTTCTATTGAAAAATAAATTTTTTTCGTCAAGAGTCTTCCTATAGTAGAAGGTTTTGATTAATTTTCAAATTTCTCAGATCCATTTAGATTTTGATTTAAATACAAGGAGAGTGAGTCGGATGATATTATCCTTTATTTCAGAACAGTATGGTGGAAAGAACAGTGATCCATCTATAGAGCCTACTTTAAATTATTTCATACTGACAGAGTTCTTTGGCAGAATTTGTTTTTGCAGCCCTTGGTTGAAAACTGGAAAAGGATTTCCGGAAAAACAAGTGTCCATTGTAACACAATTTCCATGTAAATTGGGTGACAAGATAGTGATAGTAACTAGAGTTTCCATTCTTGCAAACTCAAATTTCTTCAGGTGGAGCTGAAGCCTGCTTCTCAAATCGTGCTGGATCAAACCTTGTTTCATCCATGTGTGTCATTCATGCAGCCCAAATTACCTAAAAGATAAATAAGTTTTGTTGACGGATGATTTTCGTCTCAGGGACAATATCGGGATAGAGCTCCCGGGACGGTTCTCCTTCAACTGTGAATTTGTTTGGTAATGGGGGACCAAAAGCAAACTTTGGCAAAAAGCGAGTCAAACACACAATCGACAAAGAGTTTTACGTGGTTCGGCGGAATGAATCCAGCCTACGTCCACAGGCACAAAATGAGGGGGGTGTTTTATTACTGGAACAAGCTCGGCCGACCTGTTTTGGGGGCATGTCAAAAGTAAACCGAGCTGTTTATGTTGTACTGCTTCTTACAAAATAGTTTTCTTTTTGTGAGATTCATATGATAACTCAATATCCAATCTAATATCCAACCCCTACAAATGTGTTTTCCCTCCCCTTTTATACTAAAGAATATGTAACATTGTTCTCATGTTTCTGTGATGTCACCCATGTGGATCTCTGACTAATTGACGGGCTCCCTGTCCCCAAACTACTTGGCCGAAAGCAAGCCTAATCTCAGGCTACTTGGCCGAAAGTAAACCTACTCCATCCGTCAGCTTGTCACATCACCTTATCTTGCACACTGCCCCACATGATAATAATGATATCAACCTTGAAAGAATCAAGCGGTGATAAATGTTCTAAGGAATAGTCTAAAATACCCTGATCACACATCGGTCTCCAAGAGGTCGGTCAAAGTGGTTTTCTGAACTATGAATGTTGTTACCGAGCTGACAATGTCTGAGCCATCGGACTAATGTGATCGGTCTTGGGCCAACAAGGGGTCGGCAGCCGGTATTCGAACACATCATATCCTATGGTCGGTAGGACCTTGAAGATCGGGCCGGTACTTAGTGCTCAATCAAGAGAAAGTCAACCCTTACGGAAGCTGGTCCTCCTGATGAGGAAAATGGCTTTTCTGCCCTCGCCGCACAGTTCAAATGACTTGGTGTCAAAAATTACCATCGACAAGTTTTAAAAAAAATCATCAGTCAAGAACTTTAGACGTCAAATTAGATATGAAGTGCTTGAGCCATACAAGGAAATTTCGTACATATGCCATCCTCTGGAAATTGTGGATCCTTCATATTCAAAATCCTTAATGACTTTTTTGAAAGAACCAAGCAAAGGAGGATACATGATACATCCTTAGAGTTTCCATTGCTACTCTCCATTTGTACTTCATTTTGGCCAAGTCATCCCAGGTGAGAAGCTCCCTTGAAGCTTTGTTTTTAACAATCTCATATTGCTCTACAAAAATCCCAAGTAATTATCTGGTTAGAATGTTTCATGATCAACCTTTGGAACTTCAATTTATTTGCATATATTTATCGGAAACAGAGGATTTGTCATGCCCTGCAATCATTACACCGATGACATTATCTATAATTTCCTCATCAGATAATAATGAGTTTTTTTTCCCCACTTTGGAAACTAATTAAGCAGGCAAGTCATGAGATCCTGATGAGGAAATGCAGTGTGTTGGAGAAGTTCTGCGTGTTCATTGTTGTTAAATTAGTGTCATTAAACAACAATAAACATGCAAATCAAACAGATCAAACTACCAAAAGTAGATCTAGATGCAAAACCCTAAAACCAGAAAACTTGAAGACAAACCTGGAAATTGAGATTACAGAAACAATTCAAGTCGAGAAGATCTCTGTCCTTAAGAACTTATTGGCCCCGCCACAGGTGCTCTACGGATACGAATTGCCAACGTTCTCCCAGGATAACTTGGATACTTCTTGTTCAAGGAGCACTCCTTAACAAGTATGTGAACTCAGAAATTGGTGGATCTCTCTCTCAAAAACAAAGAAAACACAATGCCTTTAAAAACTGGATATTACTTGTATATTTTTTTTATGTATCTTTCATTTGGAATAAATGCCTCCTTTTATAAGGCATTGAGGGGTGCCAATAGGGCACCCCTTGGGGTGGGTTGCAACCCTCAAAGGATTGCAACCTCCCATACACCCCTTGAAAATCTCAATGATATACATATCCATATACATATCCTATTTAATGAATTTGAGGAATTTACAACATTCATTGCTCCTAGTTCCGTTCCAAATACGAGTGATCCTATATGTTGAATACCAGGCTCTTCATTGAAAGCATTACCTATTTGTTTGTTTACTGAAATTCATAAACTTAACTCAATCCAAAAGTTAATTTGGGTTGCCTAATACTTATATTTTGAATAGATTCGTTTATCTCAATCGATGTTAAATATATTTCTCAACACTCCCCTCACGTCACGTGCAGATCTGTCTTTTTTCTAGTCTGTATCACATGATTAGGTAATTTGGACTCACTTATATATGGTGTGATTCCGATACTAAGTTAAAATTCATGTGTCTAATTCAACCCAAAAAATTCATGCGTCTAACTCAACCCAAAAATTAACTTTTGAGTTGAGTTAGGCCCCTAAATTTCAATATAGACATCAGAGCTAATCTCATATGACGGGAAGAATTGAGAGAAATATATAATATTGGCTGAGAAGTGGTCATGGTATCTAAATATAACATAACTTATACTAATTTTTGGATTGAGTCAAGCTAATAAATTTCAACATTGATTACAAAAAACACACTCCGGATCGTGATGCTACTCGAAAAGTTAATTCAAAACTCTCTTTATGATTTGTTTTTTGCCATAATTTTTTTTTTCAAAAAACATTTTTATGGTGTTTGTGACGCTTATCAAAAACTTTATTAATGTTAATGATTTTCCAGTAAAGAGAAAAATTTAATCATTTTTTCGAAAAATGACTTATGAAATATAAATTCGTAAGTTATTTTACGATTTTTTTTTCTCATCTCCAAAACTTCCATAACTCACTTATAATCATCAGAAAATATTTTCCAAAAAAATTAGACCCACCAAACATTTGCCAAACACTAAAAAACATTTTCAGTTTTGAAAAATAATTTTCATAAAAAATATTTTACTTAAGGAAACATTTTATGGCTAAACAAATGAATCTTAAGTGGACTTGATGCTAAAATGATTTTTTTTTTTTTTTATAAATTATAATTATTAATTATTAAATAAAAATTTATAAATAATTGAATGTTAACCATATAATAGACTGAAAACCTGAGCGCAAAAAAACCGAACACAAAAAGATCAGTAACATCAGTTCTAGTCTAGATCTGGGACCTTCTTTTCCGACGACAGGTCGACTCATGCTTAGATTGTCGGACGACATGTCATTCTTCTTGTATTCATTACTCTCGTAATTTATTGCACGCGGGTAAAGACTCTTCAACGCGCCGGCACGTGGGCCACTGCCGGTAATTCAAATTGAAGCGACCCCAATTCCCTCTCGTTGTTTATTGCACACGTGTAAAGTCTAACCCAACGCGCCGGCACGTGCCCCACTGAGTAATTCAAATTCAAACACTTCTAATCTTCCCTCTCATTTGTAGTCTCTCGGACAAATATTGCAACGGCACTTTTACTATCAAATCTCTCACAATTCACAAAATATCGCTGATTCTTAATCAATGGACGGTGATGAACAGCCATGTCCGTTACAATCACCGGCAATCTATCAACGACCGCCGTCTTCCTCCTTGCTTCTCAAAGACATCTCAAATTTCAAAACCCCGAAACGACTCTCACAGCCTCCGAATTTTCAATCTCCCTGTTCCCAAAAATACTTCACCGCTTCCAAAAATACCCCTAAATCGTCAGCCTCCATTTACCGCCTCGGCACTCCATTGTTCCGGTCAAAGTCAACCAAGACCAAGACTGCAGCGGCCCGACGGCTCAAGTCTCTCGAGCTCGAACAATCCAAATCGGCTTACAAGTCACAGCTTAAAAAGGAACAGTCTTTAAAATCGCTCTCAAAATCCCTCACCGTGTGGATCAATTTCCTCCTTGAAAACCCAAAATCATGCGGCTGTGATAGGTTTGATTCTAGTTCTAGTAATGAAGGGACCACGGTGGCGGGGAAGGGGAAGAGGGAGGGAGGGGAAGTGATGACGTGGCGGAACCCGAAGCGACAAAAAGACGCGTGGTGGAGAGGAGACAATGATGAATTGGAAATTGAAGCTGCAGTTTCTGAATCAAAATACCTAACTTTGAGGAAATCATTGAACGATGTTTGTAGTTTAGAGGATTTGAAGCAAAGGATGAGAATGTATATGAGTTTGGGATGTTGCAAGGAGATTTTCGACATTATGAGTCGTGTCACCAAGGTTTGGTTTTTTTAATTTACTAAAGTTATTTCATAATTTAATAACTAAGAGTACGTTTGAGATTGAGTTGCAACTGTTGTGGAATGAAATTGCTAGTTGTTAAGTAAAGTGAGTGTTTCCGGGACATTTTACCTAGTTTTCTTTCAAGATTTCCCTGAATTTATTAAAAAAAATTATAGGAATTTTTATCGCAAGTGTGGAGAATCATTTTTTATTTTGTTTTCTTTTTTCTTCTGTTTATCAGAATATTGATGAGGGAAGACTGAAAATGAAGTCACATTGTCCCATTGTAACTGATTTTGGAATGAAGGAGAAGGCCACTAATATTCTTTTGTGTTATAACCCGGAGTGGCTTCGGATTGGACTGCACATTATATTTGGTGGTGATTCCTTGATGTCAAATGAAGATGTTAATGCTGATCAAGAAATAGCATTCTTGAAAATAATGATTGAGAAGCAGTTTTTTACACATGCTGGGCTAGCAAAAGCTTTTGCTTATAACAAGAAGGTTGAGGGTTTATACAGACCGGGTTACTATGAGAGTTTGGGAAATGTTATTTTGAAAAGATTTTTGCTACTAGTTATTATACTTGACAGAGCTAAATCTCAGAGTTTACTTCCTCTTAAATACGGTATTGATGGAGTGGATGGGGGTTCTCCTCTCTTGTTTTCCATGCAATCTAGTATCAAATCGAGCCGCCAAATGATTGTTGGTAACTACCTTTTCTTTTAGTTCAACATTTTCAGATTTGTGCCTTTTCCTTTAGATGCTGACATTTTTCTCTCTTTTGTAAACTTAGATTTCTTATCATCTGAGGTAATGCACGGAGAAGGAAATCTTTTTGCACACCTAATGGTTGTTGGATACAAAGTTTCTTACCAGCAGGTAGGTATTTAATTAAAAAACTGTACCTATTTTCTTGTGTGTTTATGGTGGTGTGCTAGTGTTTTCACTGTACAGAGGCTCACCATGGAATTATTTTACTTTTGCACCTGAATGTTGTTGAGGCCTTTATGCATTCATGGTCAGAACAACCTTATAATGTCTTTGTGACTGAGATTTTATTAATTTTTTTTTACTTAACAGTAAAATGTTTGTCCTGGTGCAGTGTCTGCTCCTTGAGTATGATTTCAGTGAAAAATTTATTTGTTGCTCATAAGCTCACCATAGAATTAATTTAATTTTGCACCGAATGTTGTTGAGGCCTTTATGCATTCATGTCAGAACAACCTTAATACATTATAATGACTTCGTGACTGAGATTTTATTAATTTATTTACTTATCAGTAAAATATTTGTCCTGATGCAGTGTCCGCTCATTGAGTATGATTTCAGAGTGACAAATTTATTTGTAGACCTCCAAGATGGGGTGCGGCTTGGCAGAATTGTTCAACTCTTGCTACAGGATTCCTCAATCCTTATGGTTGACTTTTTCTGAAAATATTTTAGCAGGCCAATTAAAATTAGAACCAAGCTCAATATTCTTCTCACATGGGGTTTACATTTTTGGCAGAAAATGGTAGTACCATCAGATACTCACAAAAAAAAATTGGTGAATTGCGGTATTGCACTGCAGTATCTACGACAAGCTGGTGTAAAGTTATTTGATGAAGATGGAACAGCAATTATGGAAGATGACGTTGCTAATGGAGATAAAGAACTTATTCTTTCCTTGCTGTGGAACATGTTTGTGCACTTGCAGGTGAAACCATATTCTTGTTTTTATCTGAAAAATTGTGAATCACTGCATTGGAAATTATTTACTGCTTGAGAAAATCGATTTCATAAGTTGTGTAATATACATTGTTTTGAACTTGCAGTTACCACTTCTGATAAACAAAAAGCTCTTAATAGAGGAAATTTGCAAAATTCGCGGAAGCAGTATGGTATGCCTCAAATTGGATACGTTCTCTTTTGTTCATTGATATATGGTGTTGAGCCATTTTTGTTAAATTTTGATTAACTTTAATGAAACTGTGTGAATTCTAATTTTCATTCATATGTTTTTGCCTTCCATAGGACGGCTTGAACAGTGTTGATTCTGCTCTTTCAGATTTGCTTTTGAATTGGATTCAGGTATTACTGCTCATGGAAAAAAAATGCATAAGTAATATTTTTGAGTGGTAGGGTTATCAGAAAAACAGTGGTTAAGTATGAATGGAATGTGTAGTGTGTACTCAACTGAGCACACATATGAGCTCCAACCGATGGAATGCCATGTCTGTTCCTTTTCACTTCTTCTCCTCTCCTTTTGAAATGTCATTTTTGTTGATATCACTTCTTCTCCCTCTCCTTTTTATTCTTTTCCATTTTTGTTTAGCATTCAGTAGAATCCAGACATTTTAAGCAGGATGAAAAGGTTATATCTGTTTTCATGTTGTTAAGTTATTGCATATATACTACGAGGATTGAGCTTGAACATGTTATATTGTTATATCTCATATTTTGGGTTACACTATACAAATGCATTCACTTTTGGGCCTTTAAGTCCCATTTGTAGCTTCTTTTACCACAACTCTTCATTCTATAGAATTGTATGATTTCCAGGTGATCTGCGAAAAGTATGACTTTCGGATCAACGATTTTTCTTCCCTGACTGATGGAAAAGCCATATGGTGCTTGCTTGAGTTTTATTTCCGGAAGGAGCTTTGTGATTCTGGTTCTTCTAAGGTGTATATTCTTTGTATCCAATTGAGTTGTACCTCCACAGATCTTCTGCTCACATCTGCTTTCTCATAATTTGATCATTGGTTACAGAATCTTCTTGAAGCAAAAGGTGAAGAATCAATTGTGTCAACCACTGATTATACAGATGCATTCCACAACTTTATATTGTCCCAAAAACTGACAACATTATTAGGGAACTTTCCGGAGGTAGGTTTTAACATTGTTTATTCGTGTTTGAGGGATAGGGAAAAAATTTCTAATTTGATGCTTATGAAGGATGGCTAAATATGCATTAAGTTAAATTTTTTTGATTTCAGGCAACTCAAAATCTGGATGGATATCTATTTATAATTCTTAGAAAGCGTCCTTCTCTTCTCTTCATTGTTTTTCTCTTCCTAAATAAAGTTTGCATCTGTTTTCCCTTCATGTTGTAAGGGGATCTAATAGCTTGTTCTCTCTTCAGTTGTTCAGCTTGTTAATAAGCCGAGAAATGGATACATTTAACGTTTTCACGTGCACATGCAATGTGTGGATATCGCAAATTCATATGGTCATATGTTTCATAATGGTTTTAAATCTTCTGTTTACAGGTTCTACAAATGAGTGACTTACTTGAACATAATGGTGCATGTAGTGATCGGAGTGTGGTAATTTTATTGGTTTTCCTCTCTTCCCAGCTGATTGTCAAGAAAAATATGGTAATGATAGGATTATTGTGCTGGATAATCACCGAACCATTCCCTGGGAAATTATTTTATTGACTTGTCTACTTTCTAGGATCAATTGAATTTCCATAAATTGTTGGGTTGTAATTGTCAAAGTCCAGAGAGTAGACGTCCAAATATTCATCGCAGGATTGTCAACTCAGAAGCATTGCCAGACCAAGAAGAAAATGTGCACAACACTGAAGGTGCTCATTTTCTGTTAAGTAATACTTTTAGTAATGTAAGCCATTCAGGCAGATATACAGTTTCTTCTCCACATACATATATATATGTATGTGTGTGTGTGTGTGTGTGCACTTTATTAAAATGAAGGTGTTCCCTCAATTTAGCCTGCTTGATTAGTTGATTATCACAATATAATAATTGCTTTGAAAATTGTGCCGGTTTACTACTCTCTTCATTTTGGTTTCAATTTAGTTTCATCTGTTAACACTTTGTTAGGGGACTAGATACAAGCAGATTCAGTCTGTCATTAGCAAGTGATAACACCTTGTAACAACTATACCCTTGAAACTTATTCAAATAGATGAGGAAAAGTTTCTTTATAATATCTTGTCAGCTTGTTAGCAGTTATAATTAGTTAAAACTTGCTAATTCAATACAGATGTGGTGAGGAAGTTCAAGGCCCTTCAGGCATGGTGGCAAGAAATGGCTGAACAAAACCACAGAAGTGCCTCTAAACGTCTTAGTTCCACTCTGCAGACATTCTCAACAACCAAAAGCAACAGTAACATTGAAAGAGGTTAGCTGTTTGAAACTGCTTTAGCATTATTTTAATTATAACCAGTATGATTGTCCTATATGTTTGTTTAAAAAAATATGTGAATATATGATAGTTCTTCTAATTTTTGGCGAGAAATTTTTTTTATTCTTCCGTCGTTGATCTTCTGTGATACTTCCTTCATTTATAGCGATTTATGTGTTAATGCTTCCAGGAAATGCAGCAAAAGTTATACAGTTTCATTTCAGGAGATGGATTGAACGTCGGAATTTTCTGAAGATGAGGAATGCAGTTTCTTTTTTGCAAATTGTCATTCGATCTTGGTTGGCAGTTAAGCATAATTCAGTGCTCAACACTTCCAACACTAGAAAAGGTCATCTGCTTATTCTTAAGCATTTTTTTTAAGTTCTGCAAATTAATTCAATTTGTCACTTGCTTAATTTTAGTTAATCGTACAGAGAAATGGAAACAATGTGAACAATTTGGAAGATATGTCAAGTTCATTGTTGATAGGCATAGTTTTGTCCAGTTAAAAAGGTCAGTATTGCTCATTCAACGAGCAGCTAGAATATGGATATATCACAGACAACAGGCTGAGAGTATTGATTGTCATGGTGCATCCACTCATGATCTAGTTGGTGCAACTACTGCCGCAGATGATCAGAAGTGCCTTCCTATTGCTGAAATTGATAAAGCTTCAGTTATGTGTCAAGAAAACAGTGATACTTCTATGGAACTTGAAGCAGCACTTAAAATTCAGTTTTCTTGGAGGAATTTTATAGCAAGCAGATCCCTCCAGAATTGCATTGCTGCAACTAAAATTCAGTCTCATTTCCGCAGTTGGTTGTTAAGAAGGATGTTCTTGAATCAGAAGCAAGCAACACTAAGAATTCAAAATCATTTCCGATACTCAAGATGTTTGAGAGCCTTTCATCAACACAAAGCTGCAACTAGGTCAGCCATCATCATTCAATCTTATATGCGTGGTTGGATTGCAAGGAGAGGAGCCTGGAGACTTAGGCATCTCATTGTCGTCATCCAAGTAAGTTTTCTGATTTGGTTCTTCAATGAGTCTGAAGTGTGTGTTTGAATTTGAGAATCTTACATTTCTTATCATATTCATCTCTCTTGTCAATAAAATAGCTCGTATATGACAGAAAGAAAGAAGTAGTTCTTCGATATGTAGAGTTTTGGTTCTCTATCTTGTGCCCACCTTATTTCTGCAGTAATGACTTTAGAATTGTAAAATGAAAGAGCATCAGAATTTAAAATTTTTAAACTAAATTCTGAATTAAGGTAAAATGTTGGTTACCTTCTTTTTAATAATCTTTTGTTCTAGCTACTCTGATATACGGCATACTGCCACCTGCAATTTCTTAGTTAACCTTAACCCTCTTTATCTTAATTTTCAATTGTTGTAAGTTCATTAGATGTGAGATTAGATTAGTATCTTACTCTATGTATCTTATCATTGAACTAGTGCGGCACAGCAGTATGCATATTTTGACTATTTTCCAGGCTCTTGATGAATTTCTGGCTTTTGTGCTATATACTCTTGCTGGCATAATGCTTGAATTTATGTGCTACTTTGTCAAACCTACTACATCATATATACACTATACATTTATTCGGGATGAGTTATTCACCCTTTTATTTATGTGCCTTTATTAGCATCTTCTTCATCTTTATTTTTTTTGAATCGCACCTTTTTATCTTTGAAAATGACGCTCTCATATAATCATTACTTTGGCTATAACATGTCAACCATCATCATCTTCATATTTTTTTCCTTTGAGTTCAGAGACATTTTCGGGGTCAATCAATGAGGAGGGACTTTTTGCTGCAAAGGGAGGCGGCCATAAAGATCCAAAGTGCAGTTCGATCCCGAAATTGCTGGAAAGCTTTTCAATTTCAGAAATATGCTGCCACTGAAGTGCAACGGTTTGTTAGGGGGCAGATTATACGAAGAAGGCTCTTAGGTAGTCATGCAATTTCCTTCTAAGTTTTAGTGCCTATATTGTTTCTAGGAAAAAGTTTCAATCTTGTTTATATATTTGAGCTGTATTCTGAATTACTGCATTATGAGAATGCTAAACATCTGGATTGAACTGTGGTAGGCTCTTCTCACTATCACACAGCTACCTGCAGTGGTAGCAATTTGAATTCCATAAGAAGCTGCTTCTGGAGTTTTGAAGTCGGAATAGTTCTCTCTTCTGTTGTGAAATTACAAAGGTGGTGGAAGAATGTTTTGTTGCATAAATTAAAAACAAGATCAGCTGTCATCATTCAATCTTCTGTGCGTGGTTGGATTGCAAGGAGAGGAGCCTGGAGACTTAGGTATCTCATTGTCGTTGTCCAAGTAAGTTTTCTGATTTGGTCTTCAGTGAGCCTGGAGTGTGTGTGTGTTTGAACTACATTTCTTCTGTTATTCATCTCTCTTTGTCTCTAAAATATCTCATATTTGAAACAAATAAGTTTTCTTCTATCTGTAGAGTTTTGTTCTCAATCTTATGCCCACCTTAATTCTGCAGTAATGAGAGAAGAGCATCAGAATATAAAATTATTAAACTAAATTCTGAAATAAGGTAAAATGTAGGTAATCTTCTTTTTAATAGTCTTTTGTTCTAGCTACTGAGATATACGGCATACATCCACCAGCAATACCTTTGTTTTGTTAACCACTCCTTGTCCTCCAACCCCATGTGAGATAAAGCGGCACTGTAGTATGGCTATTTTCCAGACTCTTCATGAATTTCTGACTTTTATGTGCTATATAACTATCTACACAATGTATTTATTTTTAGGAGGAGTTCTTTACCCTTTTATTTATGTGCCTTTATTAGCATCTTCTTCATCTTTATTTTTTTTGAATCGCACATTTTTATCTTTGAAAATGATGCTCTCATATAATCATTACTTTGGCTATAGCATGTCAACCATCATCATCTTCATATTTTTTTCCTTTGAGTTCAGAGACATTTTCGGGGTCAATCAATGAGGAGGGACTTTTTGCTACAAAGGCAGGCGGCCATAAAGATCCAAAGTGCAGTTCGATCCCGAAATTGCTGGAAAGCTTTTCAATTTCAGAAATATGCTGCCACTGAAGTGCAACGGTTTGTTAGGGGGCAGATTATACGAAGAAGGCTCTTAGGTAGTCATGCAATTTCCTTCTAAGTTTTAGTGCCTATATTGTTTCTAGGAAAAAGTTTCAATCTTGTTTATATATTTGAGTTGTATTCTGAATTACTACATTATGAGAATGCTAAACATCTGGATTGAACTGTGGTAGGCTCTTCTCACTATCACACAGCTACCTGCAGTGGTAGCAATTTGAATTCCATAAGAAGATGCTTCTGGAGTTTTGAAGTTGGAATAGTTCTCTCTTCTGTTGTGAAATTGCAAAGGTGGTGGAAGAACGTTTTGTTGCATAAATTAAAAACAACATCAGCTGTCATCATTCAATCTTCTGTGCGTGGTTGGATTGCAAGGAGAGGAGCCTGGAGACTTAGGTATCTCATTGTCATTGTCCAAGTAAGTTTTCTGATTTGGTCTTCAGTGAGCCTGGAGTGTGTGTGTGTTTGAACTATATTTCTTCTGTTATTCATCTCTCTTTGTCTCTAAAATATCTCATATTTGAAACAAATAAGTTTTCTTCTATTTGTAGAGTTTTGTTCTCAATAATTCTGCAGTAATGAGAGAAGAGCATCAGAATATAAAATTATTAAACTAAATTCTGAATAAGGTAAAATGTAGGTAATCTTCTTTTTAATAGTATTTTGTTCTAGCTACTGAGATATACGGCATACATCCACCAGCAATACCTTTGTTTTGTTAACCCACTCCTTGTCCTCCAACCCCATGTGAGATAAAGCCGCACTGTAATATGGCTATTTTCCAGACTCTTCATGAATTTCTGGCTTTTATGCGCTATATAACTATCTACACAATATATTTATTTTTAGTATGCATGGCAACGGGCCGGGCTTATCAAAGCCCAGCCCGGGCCCGTGCTGTCATCGGGCCGGGCCGGGCAGGCCCGATCGGGCCAGGGCCGGGCCCGGGCCTGCTTTTTTAATTAAAAATAAAATTATTTATTATATAAATATATATATTTTAAGTCCGAACCTGATTTTTTTATTATAAAAAATTATAAATATAAAAAATTTATTATAAAAATATATATATTTTATAAATTAAAATATTTATTATTTATTTTAAGTCCGGATCCGATGTTTTTATTATAAAAAATTATAAATATAAAAAATTTATTATAAAAATTTATATATTTTATAAATTAAAATGTTTATTTATTTATTTTAAGCCCGGGCCGGGCCGGGCTTCGGGCTTTTCTACCATGCATAATTTTTAGGAGGAGTTCTTTACCCTTTTATTTATGTGCCTTTATTAGCATCTTCTTCATCTTTATTTTTTTTGAATCGCACCTTTTTATCTTTGAAAATGACGCTCTCATATAATCATTACTTTGGCTATAGCATGTCAACCATCATCATCTTCATATTTTATTACTTTGAGTTCAGAGACATTTTCGAGTTCAATCAATGAGGAGGGACTTTTTGCTGCAAAGGGAGGCGGCCATAAAGATCCAAAGTGCAGTTCGATCCCGAAATTGCTGGAAAGTTTTTCAATTTCAGAAATATGCTGCCACTGAAGTGCAACGGTTTGTTCGGGGGCAGATTATACGAAGCAGGCTCTTAGGTAGTCAGACAATTTCCTTCTATGTTTTCAGTGCCTATATTGTTTCTTGGAAAAGAATTTAATCTTTTTTGTATGTTTTTAGCCTGAATTACAGCATTAATGTTAAACATCTGTGTCGATCTGTTGTAGGCTCTTCTCACTATCGCACAGCTACGCCTAGTGGCAGCAATTTTAATAACTTAAGAAGCTGCTTCCTGGATTTTGAACTCAGAATGGTTCTCTCTTCTATTATGAAATTGCAAAGGTGGTGGAAGAATGTTTTGTTTCTAAAATTAAGAACAGCGTCAGCAATCATTATCCAGTCACATATTCGAGGATGGACAGCTAGGCGAAAGGCTTATAAAGAGAAACATGGTATTGTTGTGATTCAAGTAAGATATCTCCACGTTCTATTAATCTTACTACAGTACTACTATGCATTTATAATGAAATGGAGTGAACCAGTCAATTATTTGTGCACTGCCACCACCTTCCATTTGGGGATTATGTTTTAGACTGTTTAAATATAGTTAGTTTAAAATGCATTTCTCCCTTTCTTTCTTGCCTGCAATATTGCTTTACTTAATATTCTTTTTGACTGCCATAATTTGTTAGTCCTACTGGAGAGGTTACCTTGTACGAAAAGTTTCAAGTTTCCAGCTACTGGATTTGCGCCTGAGAGTCCAGATGTCTGCCACAAATGTGGATGAAGGAATGCACATTATTAACAGACTTCTATCGGCCCTTTCAGAACTGCTCAGCATGAAAAGTGTCAGCGGCATTCTTCGTATTTGCACTACTTTGGGTGAGTTATATTATTAGTTGGCCTAAATGGCTAAATTAACTTAGTTTGTTTACCTGTTGTTAGACAGTTAGAGTGATCAATTATCAGTGATTGGTTATTGGACTTTTACCAGCTATGATGTTATTTGATTCTCACTTGAATCCCTAATGACTTTTTATCTCGAACTTCTGTTTTGCAGATATGGCAACGCAGCATTCTCAGAAATGTTGCGAAAAACTTGTGGCAGCTGGTGCAGTTGATACCCTACTGAATCTTATTCGTTCAGTCAGTCGAAGCATACCTGATCAGCAAGTTTTAAAGCATGCTCTCTCAACTCTTAGAAACCTTGCCCGTTATCCACATTTGATTGAAGTACTAATTGATAGTCAAGGATCTGTTGAAACAATTCTGTGGGAGTTGCTAAGGTACAAATTTTCTTCATCCTTTTGATTGAATTAAAGGAAAAAATATATATATAATTTTCTAAATTATTTTTCATTAACTTTTTCAGGAATAAGGATGAGGGATATTTCATAGCTGGTGACATTTTGAAGAACATATGTTCAACTCATAAAGGCGTTGAAGCCATATGCAAATTACCTGCCCACCTAAAGAGACTGAACACTCTCGTTGATGAACTAACAAGGAAGCAAAGCTTGGAGAAAAGGTCAGATTTCTTCTATGGTTTTAATTTTTAATTGAATTCAAATTTAAATAATTAGAATTGGGAATTAGAATTGACAAAAATGGAATTAAATTCTATAAAATCCATGCAGGAATGCCCGAAATTTGGCAGTGAGACAGAACTTGGAAAGAAGACACAGAGAGGCTGCTGAACTTCTGAAACTGATTAAAAATGGGTGAGTTGAAAAATTAGGTTGCGTTATGTTGAGAATACTTGGGATTGTTACTTACTTGTGTTAGTAGCATATAATTTCAAAGTGCCATTGAATTACATGTTCAATGCTATCACTTGATTTGATGCATCCAGGATTTGATTTTGTACTGTTAGAATCATTTTGATGTACTGAGAACATTTTTTATTTTTTTTAACGATTGTGTATTTTGGAATCAGTTTATTTCCAAAAATGACTTTTATTCCGCCTCTGTTTTTGATCAATTGATTTTAACAGAAACTGGGGACTGAATGACATCATTTTTTTTACTTATTAATGAAAATGATATAAATACATTTTATATTTTTCCCGAAAATTTTCCCTATATTATCGTACAGTGAGAAAATAGGAAAAATTTTGAAGAAACATTTATGTATGTATATCATTTTTGTTAATTTTATTTTTGAAACAACTGCGGCTGCCTCGTGGAGCAGCTCAATATCAAATTCTCCCCACATGTCCACATCACATGGGGCCAAAATTGGCCCAAGCAACTTGCAAATTCATTATTAATTTTATTTGTCAAGTTGGAAGATTTTAATTATTGTTTAATCAACCATTTAAAGAAAATTGTTAAGCAGAAAAATAGTAACTATGAAAACGAAATTATTTTTATAGTAAATAAAAAAAAATCATTTTAATAATAATTTTATCATTATTTTATTCTTAATTAGTTTTTATATCATTTCTCAATCATTTAATTAGTCAATTAAACTCGTGGACGCAAATTAATCTAAAATTTTCACCAACAAATAAAGTTCAATAAACTTTTGTACTCATAAATTCATCAAATACAATTTCAAATCAAATACATCCCATAGAAAATGTTGACAATCTTTGATGATTGATTTTCTATCCTTGCCTAGACTAAGCAACAACTATTTATGCTTGGTGTTTCAAGACTTCAAGCAGCTCTGGCAAGAATTTCAAGCCTTTCAGGAACAGCAGCTGGGTCAATAAAGAGACCCATTCTGGTAATTGATCTTGGAACTGTGACTGTCAATACACCATCTTCATAACCAGCAGATATTCCATCAATATTAATCATACTCGGAAGCCGAAATTTCCTCATGAAACTCCTGGCAGGTTTTGTTGATTTATCCACAGCTTCGGTTCGAATTATGAGGTACTTTGTGTCCTCAACTTCAACTTTAATCTCTTCTTTCCTCACACCTGCCAAAAAAAATAAAATAAAAAATTGAACATTAGTGTATGAAAAAACAAAGAAAATCAAGTAAAGTTTGAAGCTTAAAGGGTTTTACCAGGAAGGTCAGCAGTAAAAAAATGAGACTCTGGGGTTTGTGTCCACTGAACATAGTTTTCAGGAATGATTGGATAAGGAAAATTGGCGGATGCTGTGAGGAGATAGTTCCAGGGAGATGCCTCATAACTTGGAAACTCCATTGCCTGAATGTTGTTGATAGGCAGCTGAATGAAAGATATAATTGGACTAGATAGTTTCTTCTTTCTGGGCTTATTTATAGGCACAGGAGGCCAAGTTGCTTTATAGTGATTGATTGGTTAATCAAACATTGCCCTTTATCTAATCAATGTGAAATGTGAGGTACAGATTGAAAGAACTGAATTGGAAGAGAGTTGGTGTATTCATTGAATTTTAATGGCCACTACAATTGGTAGAACAAAAGATATTGTGGGGATTACGTTTTGCTTTGACTGGCTAATTATGATTAACGCCTTAATGGGGCCTGTAAGGAAATATCTTATTTGGGATCCACTGATTGAAATACCATATGGGGAAAGCAGTCACTCATATTGATTGCTGACTTGTCCAGCTTATTAATATTTTTGTTTTTTGTTTTTTTTGCTTTGTTTTCTTTAGAATATAAGGAACCTCGGGCTATTACAAAAATGCTACCCAGTGTTTGAACCTGAAATCTTGAAGATAAGGTTCCTAGCTCAAACCGTTGGATTGTGCCCATTAAGACTTGTCCAATTTATCTTTTAGTGCAATAAACACATGGAAATAAAAACTATTTTTACTTAACAAAACTCTTAAAACATTGTGATTTCCATTCTAAAAATTACTTTGAATACTCTAATTTTAATTAAATTAATTATTAATTATAAAAATACCCATGATATAATTTATTGTTGACGGCTGTATATGTAGAAACCTGACCTGAGATATATAGATTTGGGGGGAGCTGAGACTATATGAAGTTTTCAGAAGCTAACAACCTGAGGTTATTGGATCGGTCTGCACCACAATCTTTTATAAAATTCTCGGCATCAACTCACCAACTCGTTGATACCGATAACTAGAGAATAAATGTTGATGATGATTTTTTTTACTCTGAGTAAGGTTTAAATATCGAGGAGAGGCAAAATGAATATTGTACTTAGCCGAAAATTGATAATAAAGGCCCGACCTAGAGACACAGATAAAATTTGACGGAATGACCTGACTCTGTTATACACAAGAGTTCACCCAAAGGACAGAGCATGTTAGGGATAAAGTGAGTTACAATGCCGACCCGACCTAATGAAGGAATGATGAATTTGGGATTATCAGAGAATTTGTTGAACCCGACCTGATGATGTCCATGCATGCCAACCCGACCTGGTTGAGGAAACTAGAGGGAGCATTGACAAGTATCATCTGCCTCAGTATACCGACCCGATGAACGAAAATGAGATCATAGATCAATCTGTATTTAAGTCATATGACGTATGTCTTAAGTGAGGAGACGGAGGAGGGATGGGTCACATGACGTATGCCTTATCTGGGAGTTTGAGATTCTAGAAGGCTAACGATGACAGAAGTTGATCAACGGCTCTAAATAGAAGAAGATTGACAGCTATTCATATGACGAAACAGTACCAGAGCAGTTGAGTCATAGGTTGTCACATCAACAAAATGTGTAACAGTGGGTAAAAGGTTGTAATGATGGGTTTCTACTGACAAAGGTGGTTGAACCCAGTGGCAGTACAGTTGTTTGTTGAGTGGTTGGGGAAAGCAGCATGAGGGCGATGATGGCCTGGAGACGACGATTGACATCATGAGTTGGTAGAACAGTGAATTTGAGAGTCTATATAAAGAGGTTGAAGTCTCGGATTCAAGGGTTAGCAAATTTTACATCTCACCACTGAGAGAGAAAACTGAGAGTTGAATAGTTAGTGATAGAGAGAGAAAATAGGTCAACGCCCGAACATCTGAGAGATTTGTATCGGGCTTGTTGTAAAACCCAAATGGCTTATTTTTATATTCTTGTATCACCTTCCTCCACTTGTAGCTCGGGTCAGTCTTGACCCCGAGTAAGTAATAAAATACACCATCTTTCTCCCGTTAACATATGTTTGAGTCATTCTCTGTCGAACCACGTAAATAATTGTCTTTGTGTTTTTCTTGTCTGCTTACTAAATTTATTTTTGGCTCTCTACTAATCAAACAAATTCACTGATGAATGATATTTATTCGAAGGACTAATTTTCCATATTATCCTTAGAATGAAAAACAGCCATCAATATTTATTATTAAGGACAGTCTATTATGATAAAATTTAACAAAAAATACTTTGTACACATATAGCACACTCATATAGTACACTCAATCAACATAAAATTCTTCAACTTTAAATCATAAGACTTTTAATTTCACAATAATCAATATTTTAGAAAAAGTTTACAACTCTTTTTGATTTTCCAATTAAAAAAATAATGAAAATTTACTGGCAATTAATAGCCAGTGAGAGTTCCAGAAGTATGGCCAATAGAGTCTTCGAGCCATTGAGTTTTGGATTTCAATCAGCATAGTGCAGCTTTCAACTAAAAAATATTATGGCATTTACTTCACTGAAAAAATTCAATATAACGACCAGATACAGAAGCCATGTTATGAATCAGGCAACCTTTTTATTTAGGAATGAAGAAGAAAAATATCTAAGCAATGAAATAATACATAATGAACTGCTTATAATGACAAGACACAGAAGCCATGCTATGAACTTCATTCAACGCAGAACGCACCCATTTGATGGAGAAACAAGATTACCATAAAGCTTACGCTTAGCAAAGTTGTATCAAGCACTCGACGTTCAATGATTAAAAACAAGTAAATCAAACATATTACATTAGTCGCTAAATTGTCTCTCACTCGATATCTCGTAAGCAGATCTGATAAATAACCAACAATGTAATACATGATCCAGTAAATACAGCTAACAGACATTGGCTTAGCTTCAGTAGTCTATAAGTCCTGAGCCTCACTATGTATTCACTCCAAACACAAAACCGTTGCTATAAGAAGGAAGATTGCTGGAAGGGCTGTGATTTCTTACTGGTGACCGGAAGGGATTGGGTGTTACAGGGTGGCTGATATGTAAGCCAGCACTACGAAGAACCTGTTTAGCATTTGCACATGAAATTTCAGACTGATCAGTGAAGAAAGCAGGAAAACCCATTGTTTTGATTACATCAAGAGCGCCTCCACTCCAACTCCCGTTCCTATCCAGTCCACAGTTTAATGCGACAATAACATGAGGAGAGGGAAGGTAAGTGGCTTCATCCTGATAAACACCCCTCAAAAGATTCACCCTTACTCTGCTACTTATTCCCGAGGTTGTTCCTGATAAATTTGTTGGAACTTCAGGTCCCACCATCACTATTTGTATATTACCCGATCCATTGAGCAAATGACCAATCTCTGCAAATGCTGGCATCCAGTCCAGTTCCCCTTCGGGCCCCAGGTAGTGAAGAATGACCTCTTTTCCTTTGAGTAAACGGTTCTTCGAACTGATGCTCAGAGCTGTTAGTATATAATATACTGTCAAAGGGTGGGAAAGAATGTCGGCAACAGGGCTTGACATTGGCAGTGACCGAAGATTATAGTACTCTGACCAACCAGAGAGAAGGATAGGGCTAGAGATCGCATCTGTTATATGATTGTTAAAAGGTGAATCCTGAGGATATTCTTCATCGTCCAGCCCACCCCATGATTCCCACAGCCCACCTTTAACAGGAAGGAGGCCAAAAGGACAGTGAGAATAACAACTACATTTTCTCCTCCACATGCCCTTCTGATGGACCCCCGATGCTTCAAGCCATTTACAAGGCTGATCAGCAGAACAGGGAAACATGAAGATTTTCATCGCCAGCTCTTCTTCCCTTTCCATCATAGCCTTGTAAAGCCCACACTCGCTTTTATGTGTGTCCTTCCATTGCTGCTTCTGGCAGCTAGAACTGCAATAGATTACTGCTCGACAACGTCCACAACATATGGATTGATCTCCATGGACTTCTATTTCACACACGGCACACTGCCTCAAGCCGCCATTTGAGTTCATTCTAACATCAGCAAACATCTCTTCCTTAGGTGGTTCTGCATACTTGGTGGGTGTGGAGTTTGCAGTTGAGCTCGCCTTTTCCTCATACACCTGACCAGGAGGATGTGAGACAGTCACTGCAACAAGGTCATTTCCCCTGGCCATTTCTGGAGGCCATTGGACATCGACAGTCTCAATAAATGGTTCAAAATGCACCAACCTCGACCATTTAGGACCACCTTCTGTATCCACCTGAAGCAAAGGGTGCACCAAAGAAATAGCCCTCATGAATGCATAAACAAACCTAAGCTCCTCAAGAGTTGGATTTCTAAACCGAAGCTCACCCGAAGTTGTACAACGTGCAACATCAATAACAGGAAACCTATCTGTCCCTGACACTTCTAATGACAAAGACCTAATCATTTTCTTGTTCGAAGGAAACATCAGCGACTGGATCTCAAAAGTTACCCTCAAGAGCTCAACATTGGGAATCCGAATTGTCTCTCTTGAACCCGTCATCCTCTTACTGTCATTTTCATTTCTAAACATATAAATCCCAATATCTCCGCCATCACCTCCAACAAATTGGGCACATGGAAAAGGTTGTTTCCTGTTGGACCAGTCTGAATCCTTCCCAACCCGGATGCCAAACAGATGTCCCGGGTGCAGTCTCTTCCATGGTTCTGTTCTATATAGGGCAGCAGCAGCTCTATTAATTGACTTGATATAGTTAGGAGAAATGCCTTCAACTTTCATAAGGCAAGTTCCGGATCCAGGACCAAGGCCAGGACCAGACCCAAACTGATCCTGGAATCTACCAAACAAGTTCTTCAAATGCAAGTTCATTTCAACTCCAGTATCAGATCCAAGTAAATCCTTTAAAACTCGAAAACAACCCAACAACAAGGTAACTCAACCCTTTGATTTGACGATGCACAGATCTTAAAATTTTATTATCTTACAATGAACATAATCATAAAAAGTCTAAGAATCTCGTAAAAATTGCACCTTTACTCCACCCACTGTTTATCTAAAAGCAGCTGCCTCCAACTCCAATGAAAAGTCAGAATGCATCAACAAAGAGTAACTTGTCCAAGCTCAATTGTAATATGCAATCTAGGGAACAAGAAACATATAATATAAATGATGGGACTAATAATGAAGATCGAATAAACTTCTAAAACTTTACAAAAGATCGAATTTTTTCATACATACCACAATGAAAGAGAGCAGCAGATAGTGAACTTCAGTGAAGAAGATCGTCAGATCCAAGGCAATTCGGATTTGAACTACAGTTTAGTTCAGTATCATCTCTTACAGTAACTGGCAAAATAAAAGTCGGTGACAGGGACACTGGTTTGACCTTTATTTGGGGTAAAAAAAAAAAAAGCAACGACAGCTTTTAAAGGGTTCGGATGTCGCTCCAGTAATGATTTTATTACAATGTCACATGGCACAATCACGATCGTTATGTCGCGATCCAACGGTCGCGATTTTAGAGAAACATTCTTAAAGGTTTTAATGAGTTGACACAAAACAAATAAAGATTCCGGATCGAAGTTTTGGGGTCCAAAATTATAACGAATAAAAATTTAAGTTTGTCATGATTAAAAACTTTAATTAGGATTTGAAATAATTTTCTTCTTAAATTTTGAATTTTACCCACAAAAAATCCCTAGATTTTTATGTTTGAATTATCACATAGTTATCTCTTTCATAACATATTTAAGGTTTCTTAAGATTAGCGTCTAATTAATAGTTCGTATAAAACAATTAGCCAAACATTGCTTGATTGATGAAATTTTGCGAACACTGACAACTTTATAATGATCAATGAGATTGAATATTAACAAGAAAAATGTTAATGGTATTTTCAAGTACTATGACATTTAAGCAGTACGGCATGGGTAAAATGATAACTCCCTTCTTGATCGAGACCATTAATGCCGACCCGACCATTCGATGTTGCATGCGCCGAGCACTGTATGATCGGTGACCGACCGCTTAAGCTCGGATGACCGAGCATTATCAGATCGATAGTAGCATTCTCAGTTCAGGTGACCATTGTGACTGACCTCTTAAAGACCGAGCAGATGACGAGATATGTTCCAGGTGATAAGTCATCCTATTTTTACGGGGTAAGATGATAAATCATCTTATTTTTATGGGATAAGATGATAAGTCAGCGTTCTTATAGGATAAAGATAGAAGCGAAGGTAGTTTCGGCCAAGAAGTATTGTGGGAAAGGGAAATCGTCTCTTTGTTAGTATAAATGGGGGGCTAGTCGATAAGCAAACAAGAGAGAATTAGACATGTAAACACAAAAACAGATCGGTCAAGCGTATTTCAGTAATAAAATATCATTCGTTTTGCGCCCGTGGATGTAGGTTGGATCTGATCCGCTGAACCACGTTAAATTCTTTTGTTGATTGGTGTGTTCATCTATCTTTTGCCAAATTTGCTTTTGGTTTCCCATAACAAAACAAATTCACAGTTGCAGGAGCATTGCCTCGGGAGCAAATAGCCCTTATTAATTGCCCATGAGACTAAAATCAGTCGTCAACAGTTGGCGCCGTCTGTGGGGAATCCAACAAAAAGCAGCTCGCGTAGTAAGATGATGGCAGAATGTGGAAATCACTGGTCTCGTCAGGGAGTTCAACGACAGAATGGATGGGAAAAATGGAGGAAAATATATGGAAAGATAGGGAGGAAAATCAAATCATTTTGAAATCCATAACGGACAGACTGGAGAGGATGGAAGAGATTAATAATGAAAGACTTGAAGTCGGAACCAGTTGGAGGAGAGGCGAAATAGCGAAAGGAAAAAGGGTTGCAGATGTGAGTGAAGACGATGAACCCACGAGGAATGACCCATACAGGATGAGGTCCGTAGTGGTAGAAAAAGATTTACAAGCGGAGGATATGTAGGAAGAAGAAGAGGGGAGACAGTCGCCAGATTCTTCCTATGATAGCCCACGCGGCATCAGAATGGGAGATAGGAAGCATGGTGAAACTGGACGGGAAATCTCAAGTCACGGGGAACGCCGCACCCGGGGTAATAGATGGAAGGAAGGCCGCGGGGGGCAGCATGGTACACAGATGGCAACATGAGAGCTTGGTTAAGAAAAGAAATGACCAAGTTGGGAGTGAACCTTAAAACTGATACGGGAGATGCTCGGGACGGTGAGGAAGAATCTCCATTCACAGAAGGAATAAGGTCGGTAAAGTTCCCAAGATAATTCAACATGCTGTCCATGACGCCCTATAAAGGCCATACTGATCCAAAATCTCATATTGAGGGTTTTGTCCTATTGATGGAGGTCCAAGAAGTGATAGGGGATGTCATTTGAAAAGTATTCCCCTAACCTTGGGTGGGTCTTCCATTCTGTAGTTCAGAAGTCTAGCCCCAAGGAGCATCGGTAGCTTCGCGCAACTCAGGAAGTCACTTCAAACGGGTCTGCAACCCAAAGAAGACAATTGGGGAATTGAGGCTCATGAAGCAGTGGGACGATGAGCCCCTGAATGATTTCATTGAACGGTACCATAACATGGTGCTCGAGGTCGGGGGATATGAGTCGCTCGATGCCTTGGAAAGTTTGAAGGGGGCCCTAAAGATCGGAAAGCTGTGGACCCACCTGAGAATCCAGGATACACCGGATTATGCCACCGCTCTGGAAATAGCCCGGAAGTTTATTTTGCTGGAACATGAGGAGAGAATCTTCCGGAGGAAGGCTCATTAGGTGCCAAGTGGGAAGGGCCCTATAAAATTATGGAGGTGGTAAGACCGGATGTCTATCTTTTGGAACAGCTGGACGACACACGGTTAAGGAAGCCTTGGAATGCCGAGAAGTTGAGAAAGTACTTCCAGTAGATTTTTCTTTCTTTCTTTTTAACAACCCGACAAGGGTTATGAGCTCAATATAAAGCCTCTATCGAAATGTCCCGCAGAGAGTTGTAGGAAGGGCAATAGGTCCCCAAATATGAATAAAACTTTCTCTTTTCAATTAAGAAAATTTCCACCCGTTTTTTTTTTAATTAGACTAGAAATTCATATTCAATGTTTTGGGGATATACTCGGTGCAAATGGATTATCTGAGGTCAGAGAATGCACCAAACCCGTGGCACACCAATCACAGGTGCTATCATCAAAACCCCGGGTAGAAGTGCTCCGACCTGACTCATTTCATTTTTTAGGATCAGGACTGCGTCAAGGGATAAAGCGCACATGGGAGACAAGTGAACCCCTCGTGGCGGTATCAAACCCCCGAGGACCGGAGCATAACAACCCCATGACTTATATTTTTGAGGAGCACCTCGGGATGACAACCGCGGAGATGGAGTGCCCCCGTGGAACCAAGTCAGCAGTATCACCCCGGGGAGGCGACTGCGGGGAGCGTGTTCCCGTAGGTTTGGCTTAACCATTCGGATCCGAGAGAAGCATAGCACGGGGAGGGATTGTGCCCTCGTGGCGTATGGAGGCTCCAACGTTGCCTAGCGTAATGATGGGCCCTCGTACTATATGCAGGTTCCATAGTGGCATGAATAAATAGGAATATGCCCTTACATGTTAGGACGCTCTTTGATCCGTATCTCGGCTCGCCAAGACGCTGAGATTCGGAATTATGTTTTGGAGACCTCGGACAGGACGTTGTCTCAAGGCATCCGAGTTGTTATTTACTCTTACAAAGCTTTTTCGTTTTGGGGGATGTGCTAAGTCACCCCCCACTTTTTACCCGCTTTACTTTATTCCGATTTTTCTGTTTTATTTTTCGCTGGTCTGGCAAGGGGACGTCTGCGCTAAAGTTAGCTGAGCCTCGAAGGTTTATTTTCTTCCCTTATATGTTAAGTCTTGATTAACATTCGACTCGGGGCTGGATTTCATTTCGCTGAGGCCGCTTGGTTATTCGGCTCGGGGCTGATTTCATTTCGCCGAGGGCCGAGGCCATTATGGTTTACATCGGCTCGGGGCTGGATTTCATTCCCCCAAGGCCATTATGATTTACATCGGCTTGGGGCTGGATTGCGTTCCGCCGAGGCCGCTTGGTTATTCGGCTCGGGGCTGGATTTCATTCCACCGAGGCCATTATCGTTTATATCAGCTCGGGGCCGGATTTTGTTCCGCCGAGGCCGCTTGGTTATTCGGCTCGGGGCTGGATTTCGTTCCGTGGAGGCCATTATGGTTAACATCAGCTCGAGGCTGGATTTCGTTTCACCGAGGCCATTATGGTTTACATCGGCTCGGGGCTGGATTACGTTCCGTCGAGGTCGCTTGATTATTCAGCTTGGGGCTGGATTTCGTTCCACCGATGCCATTATGGTTTTCATCGGCTCAGGGTCGAATTTCGTTCCGCCGAGGCCGCTTGGTTATTTGACTCGGGACTAGATTTCATTCCACCGAGGCCATTATGGTTTACATCGGCTCGGGGCCGGATTTCGTTCCGCCGAGGCCGCTTGGTTATTCGACTCGGGGCTGGATTTCATTTCGCGGAGGCCATTATGGTTTGCATCGACTCGGGACTGGATTTCGTTCCGCCGAGGCCGTTCGGTTATTCGGCTCGGGATCGGGTTACGTCCCACCAAGCCAAACTATTTGGTCGGTCAGATCTCAAGTGGTCGTTTGTAAGTACGCATTTGGAACAAATTATCAAAGACAAAAAAGATATATAGACGCATAGTGAAGAGTTATTACAAAAGGAGTTATCATAAAAAATTTACATGGGGCCTCTTTCGGGTTACCCCTACAAATCAACCCGCGTATGGATAATTAGCCCTTCTTCTATAGGCTCTGGTGGAAGATGGCTGGGCTCTGTCTCAGGAGGAGGGATAACGGCCTCCACGTGAATGGTTTGATAGGCCTCGGCAGTTGAAGCTTCAGGAGCAGGACCCTCTGGTCGATCTTCTTCAAGAGCTGGAGATATCGGGACGACTGAAATGAGATCAGGATCCGGTGCTTCTTCAGGAGAACGGGGTAGCCATTTTTGAAACTCCTCTTGTGAGAGCTCCCCCTTGCAGAACCGGATCGCCGCATGGATAGGCCCCATATCCAGGTTGGGCAATATCATCAGGATAATCTCGGTGCAATCTCCGACCCCATCAAGTCTGATTGCATCTCGCTCGGCCTCGAACTCAGTCTCTTTCTTCTCGAGCTCCGGATGGACCCGAGCCAACTCGTCATCTTTGGCCCTCAGTTTGGACTCCACGTTGCACAATTCCACTTTCAGGATTCTATTATCAGCCTGAGCGGCCTCCAGGCCCACCCTGGTAGCCTCATCATTTTTTCTCTCCAGGGAGGCAACGACCCTGAGAGCTTTATTTGTTGAATGGGCTTCGACTGCAGGCAACTCCATATTTTTTATGGTTTCTTCTCTATTGGCCAGCTCGGCCTCCGTTTCAGTCAGTCGGTTCTGAAGCCTCTAGGCTTGGCCACCCTCAGAAAGAAGACTCTGAAGAAGATCTTTGTTCTTGGTAGCCAGATAGTTTGCCTGCCGGGAAGAAATATAAATTCAGAAATCAGATTTAAGTAAAAATTCAGGACGGGAATAAAAAAGATGGTTACCTTTGCCATCTGGGAACAAAGCACGGAGACCACATCCTCGGGGGAGAGATCTTCGTATTTAGTAACTTTTGCTGGAGGGATCATCTCGGCCAGTTCGTTATTCACCGGCACCAGATGGGTAGTGGCCTCCCGAATATCATGACTGAGGTCTTCAGCACCCAGAATCACAGCGCCCTTCCACTTTTTAGAGGAGCCCTCTGACACTCTCTTCTCCTCTTGAGCAGCCTGCTTTCTGCTCAGGGTCTGCTCCTCCTCGATCTCCCGAGCAAGCTCGGCTTCCCCTGCCTCAATCAGACGTTTCCTTTTTCTTGTAGGCTTTGGGTGCTGGCGGGTCGGGCGGTTGCCCTGGAAGGGGGATCTGAACTTTGAGTAGTCGGCGAAGACATTTCTTCAGTCACTTTTTTGGCCTCAGTAATTGTTGTTCGTTTCTGAGAGGGCCCGGCTCTAGATGGACCGGCTTTCTTTTTTGCACCGGCCAGTTGATCTAGATACTTTAGGCGCATTGACATCCCTGCAAGATACAAGGTAAAACTTGGTAAATCCATGATCTGAACACTTATAAAACATCATTGTACTGAGCAAACAAATGGATTAGTGAGAAGGTTAGAAAAGTCTACCTATCCGCTCTGTGACCCTCGGAGGGGCAGTCCGAATGAGGCCCGACTCAACAAAAACCGCATCATTAACCAATTTCTTCCAATGGGCGGCATATCGCCGAGCCCATCATATCCGCACCCGGACCCGATGAGAGACCTTGGGAGCGTCCCTCCAACAAGCTAGGAATAGTCAAAGAAGTTATAATCCTATCATAAAATCAAAGAGCAAGGTTAGATTCCTAACCTCCCGCTCTAAAAATGTCTGGGACTGAAGTCTCCTATTCATATGTTGTCAGGACCCGTCCCCAATCTCCTGTGGTCCAGAACCACAAATCTTTGAAGTTTTTGTTGGAGTCGGGGAGTTTTCCGACGATGTTTGACGACTCGGCGTAGGCAGAAAGGTAGTACCAGCCGTGGTGCGTTCTTGGGTTAGCCTTCAACTGGTAAAACCTCTTACTTCTTCAAGAGTAGGTTCACTGAGGCCTGCCCGATGCCAAATCACGTATAGCCTGGCCAAGATCCTCCAACTATTCAGGCTTAGTTGGCAAGGGGCGATCTCCATCTCGGCCAACAACCAGGTGAAATAATGTCGAATTGGCAGCCGAAGTCCACACTCGAAGAAGGCCGGAAGAAGAGCCACCAAACTCTCATCAGGTTGACTGACACGATCAAGTGGATGAGGGACTTCAAGGGTAATATCTATCGGAATATCATAGCGTTTCCGGAGCAGTACCAGATCATGTCCAAAGCCGAGCAGTCAAATTCACCGGGCTCTGGATTCTTCCGTGGAATTCTATGATGGTAGGCGTCTTCTTCAATTTTGGAAGGGGTGGAGGTAGTGTCGAGGTTCTCTAAGCTTGGTGCCCCCGAGCTCGAGGAGAGCTCTACGGCAGGGGGAGTCGAAGGTTTAGCATGGTTTGCCGAGGAAGACCCATTGTCAGACATCCCTGACATCGGAAATAGGAAAAAAAATGTCAGTCTATAGTTAATTTTTAAACTACCAGGGACTTAGCAGTTACCCTGAGATTCCGGAAAACTAAGCATCTGGGTTCTAAGTGCCCTAACTGTTGGGGTTTCGGGTGGTAATTCGGGTAAACGTAGCGGATAGCAGAAAATCAAAATTTTCCGATTTCAATTATTTTCCTTTGAGTAATTAAATAAACTAATTTAATTCAATTACTCAAAGTTCAATATCTGAAATTTTACCCCAAAAACAGATTTTTCATTAATTACCAATTTGCCCCAAAATTTTGAATTTTAATCATTTTAGTTAAAAATTGTTCAAAACAATTTTAATTGATTCTAAATCAATTCCAAAATGATTTATTTATGTCTAAAACATAAAAATTCAATTTTATAATTTCAGAAAACATTTTTTTGCCGAAATTGCCAATAGGTCCCTCAATTTTCAAGAATTTGCAATTTGGTCCTTGAAGTTCAAAACATGTCCAAATCAATTCCAAAAATTCCCAAATTTTAGATAGATCATATATACATCTAAAATCATCACATATATGAAAAGCCCCACCCAGTGAAGGTTTGAAACCCTAATTTAATATTTCACAAAATAATCAATTACCACCAAATAAATTAAATCCAATGCTTTAATTCAATTTTCCAACACCAATTGAGTCTCACCAACATGAAATACACCAAGAACAATTCTAGGTTCACCATGAGTGGCTACTAAACTCTAGAATGACAACAATCCATCAACATGGCTAAAGTATGCTTAATAAATAATTTTAAAGCAAACTTAATTAAATACATGCTTTCATCTTCAAATCAAATTCCCAAAATATCAAAATACAACCATGAGAAAGTAGAGAAAAATCTAAGCTAATCATATTGAAGCTTATGACAAAAGAAACAATTTTCCAAGAAGGAAAAAGCATGAAAACTTACCAAAAATCCAATTTTTCAAGATTTTCTTCTTTTCCTTCCCTTTTCTTTCTCTCTTTCCTTTTGTAAATATGTTTAGGGTTTTTTGAATTAAACAAACAAAAACTAAAATTGGCCTTTTTATTTTCTTACAATGGCCGACTATTAGAAGAAAAATTATTAGCCACATTTTAATTTTTGCTTTAAATAAATTGGAAAAAGATTTAATTAATTTGTGGTTTTAAATTATCAATAATTTAATACTTATCACAAACTAACCAATTAAATCATGCCAAAAATAACCAATCAAAATTAGCCAAGATTTCCAATTAAAAAATGGCCAAATGTCTTATCTTTATAAGTAATTGGATATTAAATACTTAATTCATTTAATTATTCAACAATTGAATAAATAAATAAATAAATATAAATATCTCAAAATATATGTATTATATATTTACATTAAATAATCAAAATACATATATTAATTATAAATATCAAATATCATAATTCGATATTTAATAAATGGCCAAAAACATGTATTTTCGTTTAATCGTTAAACGATTTATAAATAATCAATATTATTTATAAAAGTTGTCCTAGTGCCCAACGAGAATATCTCATTAGTGAGACTCTCTAGGTTTAGGCATATCCGTCACGAAATCCAATTTCGTGTCCATAATTTACCCACACATAAATTATGACAAACACAGATAAAATCCTGAACCATACAGATCGAGGTCACCGCATACGTATAATCCTTCTGTCACAGGTATCCGGATTATCCTAGAGATATAGATATAAACGTCAAATCTCTTTAGGTATAATCCCGTCGACGAAACTATTAGCAATCTCTAAATAACACTTAGAACTAATTTCTATAGTGTACCACGGACCCATGAATCTTAACATATTCTAATTTGGATACCTATGCTCTGTACACATAACTGACGGATCCTTTATTGATACGCACAGGATATCATGAGGATCAGTCCACACCCAACGAACAGGCGGAGATCTGATCTAAATAGATCGATGACGTGACTGTCATCAAAGTGTGGAGGATACCTCATATATCCACAATGGTATCTCAAGTCAGAGGATCACTATGCTCACTCAACCCGAGAAGATTCTTATTGACGATGTACCATCTATTAAGAATCTTTGGTGAGTCGTTCAGTGTTTATCCGATATAAACAGCTACATGTCTATACGAGTCTCCCAAGACTCATGGTTCAATGAGAAACCATTAGAATCGAACATTTCAGTATACAACACGTACCAGTCTCAACGGGTTTACGTACTGGCCAAGTAATTGTAAACCTTGACCAGGAATAGTTAAAGAATGACATTGTTATGATACTTCTCAATGTCAGTTGCGACGCTTTTGCAACTGTATCATAACCAATTATTCTATGGTCACTTACGTCTTTACCATATAATAAAAGAATTTATATTACAGAAACTGTCTATTTTATTCATTAATAAAATATGTACATAAGTATTTATAGGGAAATACATAAAAAAAAATTGGAGCTCAGAGCACCAACCCAACAAAATCTCCCACTTGCTCTAGTGCCAATATCGATTGTATCTAATACCTATCGACTCCACATGCTTATCGAATAACTTCGGAGGTATGGCCTTCGTGAGCGGGTCTGCTACATTATCTTCACTAGGAACTTTGCACACGACAATGTCACCTCGCGACACAATCTCTCGAATAATATGGTAATTTCGTTCCACATGCTTCGACTTCTGATGCGCCCTCGGTCTTTTGCTTGTGCAATGGCACCAGTGTTATCACAGTATAGTGGAATCGGATTCTCAATACTTGAGACAACTCCCAATTCTGTGATAAACTTCTTAAGCCAAACAACTTCTTTTGCAGCTTCCGAAGCAGCAATATATTCTGCCTCTGTTGTGGAATCAGTTATAGACCCCTGTTTGGAACTTTTCCAACAAACTGCACATCCGTTAAGGGTAAATACGAATCCTGATGTAGACTTTCTATCATCGGGATCCGATTGGATATCAGAATCCATATACCCATTAATCTGCAGTTCATTTCCTCCATAAATGATAAACTTATCGTTAGTACCTTTAAGATACTTCAAGATATGTTTAACATCCATCCAATGGTCATTTCCTGAGTTAGACTGATATCTACTGGTTACACTAACTGCGTAGCTAATATCCGGCCTCGTACATAACATGGCATACATTATGCTACCCAAACACGAAGCATAAGGTTGATTAGACATTATAATCTTCTCATCTTCTGTTTGCTGACACATCTTCTTCATAAGATGAATGCCATGTCTGAATGGTATATTTGCTGTCTTACAATTAGCAAAATTATACCGTTCTAAGATCTTATCAATGTACGACGATTGGGATAACCCAATCAGCTTTCTGTCTCTATCTCTATAGAGCTTTATACCCAAGATATAAGAAGCTTCACCCAGGTCCTTCATGGAGAAATTCTTACATAGGTAAGCTTTGACGCCTTGCATCATTCTTATATCATTCCCAATGATTAGGATGTCATCAACATAGAGAACTAGAAATATAATCATACTCCCACTGACTTCTGGTACACACAGGATTCTTCTGCATTCTTGAGAAAACCAGACAATCTAATAATCTCATCGAATCGAAGATTCCAACTTCGCGAAGCTTGTTTAAGTCCATAAATGGACTTCTTGAGCTTACAAACCATGCCTGAGGTTTCGCTGGATACAAAACCCTCCGGTTGTTCCATATAGATTTCTTCGTCAAGAAAACCATTAAGAAAAGTCGTTTTGACATTCATTTGCCAAATCTCATAATCATGATAAACAGCAATAGACAATAAAATCCTTCTAGACTTTAGCATCGCAACTGGTGAAAAAGTTTCATCGTAGTTGACTCCAGGTCGCTGCGTGTAACCTTTAGCTACCAGTCTGGCCTTAAAGGTTTCAACCTTTCCGTCAGGCCCACGCTTCCGCTTGTAAACCCATTTACTACCGATAGGAACAATTCCTTCAGGAAGCGGAACTAAGTCCCAGACTTGATTATGATGCATAGAGTCTAACTCTGATTTCATGGCCTCTTGCCACTTCACGGAGTCGATGTCCAACATCGCTTCTCTATAGGTATAAGGGTCAGTCTATTCAACTAAGAGAACATCCAGACTCTTTTCTTGTATCAAAGACAAGAGTTCAGGAGGTCTAGGTACCCTTTGAGACCTACGGAGTGTGTGTGTTGAAGGCCCTTCATCTATTTGAACATCAGGTTCCTCCACTGGTTCGTTGGTTCCAGGCTGTACTTCATCAAGTTCAACTTGTCTATGATTACCTCATTCAGATAAAAATTCCTTCTCAAGAAATTTTGCGAAGCGAGCTATAAATACACTTCGACGCTCGGTATCATAGAACAAATATCATTTCGTATTTGAAGGATATCCAACAAACCTAAACTTCTGCCCCCGATGCAAAAACTTATCTTGCTGAGCCATCCTGACATAGGCAGGACAACCCCAAATCTTAATATAATTAAGATTCAGTTTCTTACCAGTCCATATCTCATATGGAGTTGTGGAAACAGCTTTGGAAGGAATCTTATTCAAAAGATGTGCAGCAGTCAAAAGAGCATAACCCCATAAATAATAGGGCATATCAGTAAAACTCAACATCGATCGAACCATATCCAATAAAGTCCGATTTCTCCTTTCGGACACTCCATTGTGTTGTGGAGTACCCGGAGGAGTATATTGAGCGAGAATCCCATTCTCCTTTAAATAATCAATGAACTCATGGCTCATATATTCACCACCCCGATCAGATCGAAGACATTTAATATATTTACCAGTTTGTTTTTCTACTTCATTTCGGAATTCCTTGAACTTTTCAAAGGTTTCCGATTTATGTTTCATCAAATAAACATAACCATACCGTGAAAAATCATCGGTAAAGGTAACGAAGTAGGAAAAACCACTGTGAGCAGCCTGACTCATGAGACCACATACATCAGAATGTATTAGTTCCAGTAAGTCAGTTGCTCGATGTTCTACACCTGAAAATGGGGCTTTGGTCATTTTACCCCGAATGCAAGATTCACAAGTTGGATAAGGTTCAATAGTGAGATCCGGTATCAAACCATTCCTAACCAACTGGGTTAGGCGTTTCACGCCTATATGACCCAACCTCATATGCCAAAGTTCATATTATTTATATCAGATACTTTACGTTTATTAATTCCAGCATTAAAGATATCTTGAGTGGTATGCAAAATGTAATGACCGTGCTCATTTGGACAAACAAGGATCTGAACATTATATCTATCATATAAATACAAAGAACGATTCTTAATATTTACATTATACCCATCAGTATCTAATACAAAAAGCGATATGATGTTCGTAACACATCCAGGTACAAAAAAGCAGTCATGCAACAAAAGGCTCCCACTGGGCAGAGGAATCTCGCATAAGCCCACAGCAACTGCATCCAAAGAGTCACCACTCCCGAACCGCAATTGCATTCCCCAGAATTTAGTCGTCTACTTCCCTTCAGCACCTGCAACGAATTGCAAATGTGAATTGGACAAGCAGAATCCAAAATCCAACTGGATGACATAGCTTCACAAGCTAAAGAGATATCAATAATGGGAAAAATAAAAGTACCTGAAGTAGTAGATGCTCTTTCCTTTCTGATTTGCGCTAGATAGTCAGGACAATTCCGTTTCCAGTGGCCAATCTTGCTGCAGTGGTGGCATTTGTCTTCGGCAGCCCTCTTGGGTTTAGCTATCTTACCCTGGGGTGGAAGATTTGTACCCTTCTTCTTCTTCCTTTTCTTTTTAGAATGAGAAGAAGCGGGAAGAGCAGTGGGTTTAGGAACGCGAGTCGGTACCCCATTCCTCAAATCTTCCTCCGCTTGTACTAGCATCTGATGCAGTTCTTGGTAAGTACAACTAGTCCCATTCATGTTGAAATACATCACAAATTGGCGATATGACGCCGGTAGAGATCAGAGAAGAATGACACTTCGTCCTAAAGTGTCATTAAGAGGGAAATTATAGCGTCTCAACTGTTCGATCAAATCGTTCAGATGAAGCACATGAGGGCTCACAGCTTGTCCCTTTTCTAATTTTGCATGGAACAGTTCCATAGCAATCTTATGAACCATGACTTGTTCTTTGTTCATAAAGGATTCTCTCAACCGCGTCATCATAGTATATGCGTTAGGCAATCCAAAATATTGACTCTTAAGATCCGGTCCCAAGGTACTGAGAATATATGATTTGACACGTCTGTCATCATCTTTCCATTTACGGAGAGTCTCATGTTCCTCAGGTGTGGCGTCATCAGGTATGGCCAGAGGCAACGGACCTTCCAACACATATTCTATTTGTTCAGACCAAATAACAATTCTCAGATCTAAATCCCAATCTGTGAAGTTTTCGGCGCCCTTAAGCTTATTCGTATCTAGTATACTGGCAAAAAGATTAGAAGCAGGTTCCGCCATCGCAAATCTATCATATAGACAGCGAATAACGGTTAGCAAACATATCAGTTTCATAATAATATAAATCAAATAAAGCATAAATATATCATGGATTTTTAATCTAAAAATGTCCCTCCCAGTATAACATGCAATACTGTAATCCCCAAACAGAATGCAATCAAACAATTAATCAAATTAAATTTAATAGCGAAAGGTGGATCCCATGAATATATTTCAGCTCACAGCTTTGGCACGTTCTCGCCTACGTATATTCATTAGGTAGACAACACATTGTCAATCACTCAATAGTGACTCCTGGATTCCGGTCCTGGGTCCTCGTCTCGTTGTGACAGCTTTGGCACGTTCACAAGGAGGCGTACCAAGGTTAAACTTGTCAATGAAAAATTCAAGATACTTGCGTAGTCCTGACAGCTTTGGCACGTTCAGGATTTCCATTTTCGCTTGGATTTGTCTAGTATCACATATACATCCAGTGTGGATAAATTTCTATCAACTACACCCTCACAGCTTTGGCACGTTCTCAGATGCAGTCATAGAACAGATATCCACAAATCGTATTGACAAGACGGACCAAGCAATATGTATCCAATACATACTACTTCACAACCTTATTAAAAGAGGGATTTTCCGCAAAGATGAAATATATTTAATTTAATCAAATTAAATAAATATAGCATGTATCATGAAAGAACATAATTAAAACAATGAATTTAAGGGCTTATTCATATTATGTGTCGAGGTTCAGACCTGCTCTGATACCATTTTTGTTGGGGTTTCGGGTGGTAATTCGGGTAAACGCAGCGGATCGCAGAAAATCAAAATTTTCCGATTTCAATTATTTTCCTTGAGTAATTAAATAAACTAATTTAATTCAATTACACAAAGTTAATAACTGAAATTTTCCCAAAAACAGATTTTTCATTAATTACCAATTTGCCCCAAAATTTTGAATTTTAATCATTTTAGTTCCAAAATTGTTCAAAACAATTTTAATTGATTCTAAATCAATTCCAAAATGATTTATTTATGTCTAAAACATAAAAATTCAATTTTATAATTTCAGAAAACATTTTTTTGCCGAAATTGCCTATAGGTCCCTCAATTTTCAAGAATTTACAATTTGATCCTTTAAGTTGAAAACATGTCCAAATCAATTCCAAAAATTCCCAAATTTTAGATACATCATATATACATCTAAAATCATCACATATATGAAAAGCCCCAATTTTGGTGAAGGTTTGAAACCCAAATTTAATTATTTCACAAAATAATCAATTACCACCAAATAAATTAAATCCAATGCTTTAATTCAATTTTCCAACACCAATTGAGTCTCACCAACATGAAATACACCAAGAACAATTTTAGGTTCACCATGAGTGGCTACTAAACTCTAGAATGGCAACAATCCATTAATATGGCTAAAGTATGCTTAATAAACAATTTTAAAGCAAACTTAATTAAATACATGCTTTCATCTTCAAATCAAACTCCCAAAACATCAAAATACAACCATGATAAAGTAGAGAAAAATCTAAGCTAATTATATTGAAGCTTATGACAAAAGAAACAATTTTCAAGAAGGAAAAAGCATGAAAAACTTACCAAAAATCCAATTTTTCAAGATTTTCTTCTTTTCCTTCCCTTCTTCTCTCTTTCTTTTGTAAATATGTTTAGGGTTTATTGAAATTAACAAAAAAAAAAAAAAAAAAAAACTGAAATTGGCCTTTTATATTTTCTTACAATGGCCGACTATACAAGAATTTATTAGCCACATTTTAATTTTTGCTTTAAATAAATGGAAATAGATTAATTAATTTGTGGTTTTAAATATCAAATAATTTAATACTTATCACAAACTAACCAATTAAATCATGCCAAAATGACCAATCAAAATTAGCCAAGATTTCCAATTAAAAAACGGCCAAATGCCTTATCTTTATAAGTAATGGATATTAAATAATTAATTCATTTAATTATTCAACAATTGAATAAATAAATAATTAAATATAAATATCTCAAAATATATGTATATATATTTACATTAAATAATCAAAATACATATATTAATTATAAATATCAAATATCATAATTCGATATTTAATAAATGGCCAAAAGCATGTATTTTCGTTTAACCGTTAAACGATTTATAAATAATCAATATTATTTATAAAAGTTACCCTAGTGCCCAACGAGTATATCTCATTAGTGAGACTCTCTAGGTTTAGGCATATTCGTCACGAAATCCAATTTCGTGTCCATAATTTACCCACACGTAAATTATGACGAACACAGATAAAATCATGAACCATACAGGTCGAGGTCACCACATACGTATAATTCTTCCGTCACAGGTATCCGGATTATCCCAGAGATATAGATATAAACGTCAAATCTCTTTAGGTATAATCCCGTCGATGAAACTATTAGTAATCTCTTAAATAACACTTAGAACTAATTTCTATAGTGTACCACGGGCCCATGGATTTTAACAGATTTCTAATTTGGATACCTATGCTCTGTACACAGAACTGACGGATCCTTTCTTGATACGCACAGGATATCATGAGGATCAGTCCACACCCAACGAACAGGCGGAGGTCTGATCTAAATAGATCGATGACGTGACTGTCATCAAAGTGTGGAGGATACCTCATATATCCACAGTGGTATCTCAAGTCGGAGGATCACTATGCTCACTCAACCCGGGAAGATTCTTATTGACGTTGGTGTACCATCTATTAAGAATCTTCGGTGAGTCGTTCAGTGTTTATCCGATATAAACACCTTATGTCTATACGAGTCTCCCAAGACTCATGGTTCAATGAGAAACCATTAGAATCGAACATTTCAGTATACAATACGTACCAGTCTCAACAGGTTTACTTACTGACCAAGTAGTTGTAAACCTTGACCAGGAACAGTTAAAGAATGACATTGTTATGATACTTCTCAATGTCAGTTGCGACGCTTTTGTAACTGTATCATAACCAATCACTCTATGGTCACTTACGTCTTTACCATATAATAAAAGAATTTATATTACAGAAACTGTCTATTTTATTCATTAATAAAATATGTACATAAGTATTTACAGGGAAATACATAAAAAAATTGGCGCTCAGAGCACCAACCCTAACACTAACAACATCCATCAAACCATAAATCTCTCCCTAGTAACATCGAGCAAGACACAGAACCCATAACAACCCGAAGTCTCCCTAATCTATTACCCATCATCCCAAATCCAGACATGCTCCGCCACAAAAAAAATGAACAGCAAGCATAAACCAAGGAGGTCGTTCAGAGACTACTTGATTCTTTTCGAAGGCTGGAAGAGTGCTTTGAGAACTTTGGTTGCACTAATTGGGGGGTCGCAGTTGGAAAGATGAGAGTTTTTTGCAGTTGATAAAGTTCAATTTTTTTCCAAACAGACGCAAGGTGATCGTTTCATCTTCTTATAGTCACGTCGAAGCATCTGTGACCGTTAGATCAAGAAAAAGCCCCAGACGTGCGCCATGTGTGGACTTCGGAAGTGATTTGTTAGAATTGAATGAACGGCTGAAATTTAACATATTTTGGTGTCGGCAGTGAACGGTCGATTTTGTTTGCTTTTGGCGGGAAGCCGGTTGATGTTTGACAAGTGTCAGACTCAGGTTAAACCCTAGAGATGATTTGATAGATATTTAAATGGATGTGACGATTGCGTGTCTCGAGAGAATCTCCAGAAGGGCTTGTTTTGGCGAGAAAATAAATCAGACCAAGCATCTTAGTCGTACCGAGGACATGGTGGTGACAGGCCAATAAACTTCTCCTCAAAAAGGTCAGCCATCAGTTCGTCAGGAGTACTACTCTTTTTATATAGTTCCCGGCACCAACTTGTATACTCGTTGGAACCGATAACTAGGGGACAAATATTGATGGTATTTTCAAGCACTATGACATTTAAGCAGTACGGTAAGGGTAAAATGGTAACTTTTTTCTTGATCGAGACTATTAATGCCAACCCGACCATTCGATGTTGCATGCGCCAACGTGTAAAGGGCCGAGCACTGTATGATCGGTGACCGACCGCTTAAGCTCGGATGACTGGCATTATCAGATCGATAGCAGCATTCTCAGTTCAGAGGACCATTGTGACCGACCTCTTAAAGACCGAGTAGATGACGAGATATGTTCCAGGTGATAAGTCATCCTATTTTTGGGGGTAAGATGATAATCATCCTATTTTTATAGCATAAGATGATAAGTCTGCGTTCTTATAGGATAAAGATAGAAGCGAAGGTAGTTTCGGCCAAGAAGTCTTGTGGGAAAGGGAAACCGTCTCTTTATTAGTATAAATGAGGGGCTAGTCGATAAGCAAACAAGAGAGAATTAGACCTGTAAACACAAAAATTGATCGGTCAGGCATATTTCAGTAATAAATATCATTCGTTTTGCGCCCATGGATGTAGGTTGGATCTGATCCGCCGAACCACGTTAAATTCCTTTGTTGATTGGTGTATTCATCTATCTTTTGCCAAATTTAATTTTGGTTTCTCATAACAAAAAAAATCCACAGTTGCAGGAGGATTGCCTCGGGAGCAAATAGCCCTTATTGTCCCTGAGATTAAAATCAGCCGTCAACAAAAATATTTTGGTTTAAGAAATAAAATCTTTTTTTTTTTCTAAATTTTTTTTAAATCAACGTCTAAATATAGTCCTTATATATTATACTCAATGGTGACTTTGATATCATCGGTGGTTTAAGACGATTTTTATATTTTAAAACACTTTACCATATGATAATAATATAGTAAAAAAATATCGCATTTGGCCATTAAATTATTTTATGGCTAAATAAAAAAAAAAGGTCATAAGGTCGGCCCTGATGGTACCCTCACATAACTCAATGTGTTTTATAAGTCTTGAACTTGTGATTTCTTACTTTCACCACAAAAGTTAAACCAACTAAACTATCAGTGGAAGATATGAAAAATTACTTATATTCAAATGAATGTCTTAGCCTCTTATGCGAGTGTAAAGATTAATAATAATTTTCAAATTTTATCGAATTTGCCCTTAATATTAATTTCAACTAAAATTAATTTAGTAGTATAGAATATAAAGAAATGTAATTGTTGAAAGTATTTTTTAAGGCGCAAACAGCCACGTGTAATTTTTTTTGGAAACAATTCAAAATTATTTGTAAACAAATTGAAACCTTAGGCCTATTTTAATTTTCAAGACATAATCGAGATTATATTTTCGGATTACGAGGTTAATTGTCTATTTTGAGTCTTGACGAAAGTGCTTAAGACTACTATTCACACAACTTTATCTCATAGGAGGCCCCATCCTAGGGTTGATAATGTACAAAATGAGAAAAAAAAAATTCGATCTAGTTATGTTTTACAAAAAAAAAATATCTCATCCCGTGAAAATCCCATCCTGATTCAAAATTTTTCCATCCCGAAAATTTGTCACAAATCCCGTTCCGTCTCAAAAGGGACGGAACGGGTCAAAATACCAACCCTAACTCAAGCACTTTTTGAGACGGGACGGGTGAAAATACCAACTATACCTCAAGCATGTGAGAGTGATTGCTCACATTATAATTTTAAATAATATGAGGAGAGTTGCCACTCGAACCATGAAAATATATATTAAAAGTGTTTGATTTATGTAATCTAAAATACTTTAAAAAAAATAGCTCGAAAATAAAACAAAATTTAAAAAAGACATTCTGAACTGTAAAAGTATTGTGTAAAACAATACTCACAGTCACAGACAGCCACAGCCACCCACAGGTGACACACTAATTGCCGATACAAGGAAGGAAACGCAAAAGGTATAAAAACAATCTGTTCTGTACAAATCGAACGGCTATACGACCGACTCCACGTATGCCACGTGTGCGGCGTACGTAGACACTCACGTGCCCACAATATTTTTCTTATAAAACCTCAAAACAATCGTAACCGAACCTAATCGTTTTTCTAGGGTTAGGGTTTTTTTTGTCGGTCGGATATCTCTCTCTCTCAATCTCAATCCTGAACATGATGCAGCCAGCTCCCGGTGCGGTCCCACCCCCGCCACCACCGATGGCCCCTCAGCAATACCAATACCAGCAACAGGCGCCGCCTCAGCAGCAGCCGCAACCTTCGCCGTACATGATGATGATGCCTCCTCAGGCTCAGGCCCAGCCTCCTGCCATGTGGGCAACGCATGCTGCTGCAGCGGTGCCACATCAGCAACAGGGACAGCAAGTGGGTCAGCCCGGTGAGATCCGGACGCTGTGGATCGGGGACTTGCAGTATTGGATGGATGAGACTTATCTCAGCAGTTGTTTTGCACATTCCGGCGAGGTATATTGTTAAAACGATGTCGGGTTGTTGTGTTGGATTTGTTGCTTAGTTTACTCGGTCCTTGGGTTTGTTTATTTCTTTCGCTCGTTTTTTTTATGCGTTTTGGTGTTTATTCATACTTCATTTAGAATTTTTTTCCGTCATACATAGTCTAAAATTCATATTGTTGCTGCACACTACCTTCTAAAATTCTTTTTTTTTTTGGATCATAATGCCCTGCTTTCTGCTTAAAATTTTCAGAAACTGGAATTTTGTTCAATATAGCTATTCTTTTTTGAAATATATAGGATAATTTCGTGGTGTTACTATAATTCATTACAGTAAGCTCAGTTATTTACTTTTGAGTCATAGCATATATGTTAAATCCTATGTCATACAAAATTGTAATGCTGAGCTTCAGTTGTGGTGTTTCCATGTTGCCCATGACATGATGCAAAATGATTGTAAAAGCATTAGTTGGTAAATATTTTACTTCCTTTTTGTCAATTAAGTTAGACAAGTGTTAAGGAACTGCATTTTGATTGTAGACATTGTGGTTTATCTTGGTTAATATGGTTGGTGTGACGTGAACGTAAATTGTGCATGCTAATATTCAAAATTCTTTCCCATGTGAATTTGATAGGAAAAACTGAACTTAGCAAAGTAAAGTCTAAGGTGAAACTGCATTATTAACTATTCAAGTAATGTTAAACTATTTACCCATATATTAATTTTCATATGGAATGATGGACACACCATACTTAATAATGAGCGGAGAGGGAGTGGTGTCTTATGCCTTGTTTCCTGTGACTCAGAATGTTTCCTCTTGCAGGTTATCACTGTAAAAGTAATTCGTAATAAGCAAACTGGTCAAATAGAGGGCTATGGATTTATTGAGTTTCTCTCGCATGCTGCTGCTGAAAGAGTTTTGCAGGCATATAATGGTACCCCTATGCCAAATGGTGAGCAGAACTTCAGGCTGAACTGGGCATCTTTCGGTGCTGGCGAGAAGCGTGATGACACCCCTGACCACACGATATTTGTTGGAGACTTGGCTGCCGATGTTACTGATTACATGCTTCAAGAGACCTTCAGGGCCCGCTATCCCTCTACTAAGGGTGCAAAGGTTGTCATTGATAAGCTTACTGGACGCTTAAAAGGTTATGGGTTTGTGAGGTTTGGTGATGAAAGTGAACAGCTACGTGCTATGAGTGAGATGAATGGTGCCTTTTGTTCAACAAGACCAATGCGAATTGGACCAGCTACTAATAAGAAGACTGTTTCAGGTCAGCAGCAGTACACAAAAGGTATTTACTTGGTGGTTATGTGGTTGGTACAAGCTTTTTTCTGCAAATTAAGCGTGCTTGGCATATGTTTTTTTTTCTGCAAATTAAGTTTAAAATTCAGTATTTAAATGGATTTCAGATCTTTAATTTTCTTTCGGTATCTATATTTCCAGTGCACATTAGTTTGTTTCTGTTTCTGTTTTGCATTAGTTTAGCTGTGTTATTCTCTTCTAAGATGATAGAATATCTAAGTTTGCTTCTGTAAAATGGTGAGGTTGTAACATTACTCTCCAAGTATTGTTCAATGTGCACTTAACTTTATTGTTGAGTTTGCTTTCTTTCAGTTATTTTATTGAAGAGCACCTTCCAAAGCCGTTTCGTTCCTTTGTTTTCCTTTAACATTTGGGCACCATAAATGCTATTAAAATCTTGTCTCATAGAACTACCGTTGTGTCAAAGCAGGGTGTCAAGAGGCTCTATCATCATGGGGCCTGGAACTGATTTCAGCTGAAATGGTTATCACTTTAGTGCGTGCCCTCACTTAGGTCAGTTTTTGTGTTTTTGTCATGTCCTTTATTTGAGTTTTTTTTTGTGGCATCTGTTGTGCTACATTTCAAAATTCAAAGTATCTTTTCAGTTCATTCTATTGGTTGAACTGTCAGTGAAGTTACTTTTCATTACTTCGCTCTTTATAAAGGATTTATGATCCGAATCACATCTAGATTTGTGTTTAGAGTTTCATCCTTTCCGTCCTTTATGGATTGTTGAAGAACTACGTTTTTTATTCTCTTGTGCTTTAGTTTTTTCCGCCATTTACATTTAGTTTCTTTCAGTTGTTTTACCTTTTTATCTTAGTGCTTTGTTCTGTCTTAACATTTTCAGATTCATTGGCTGTTGATGTTTTCATATTTTAGTCCACATGAAAAGTCTCTGATTAGTGCCGGTGGCATCTCAATCATGCTGCATTCCATCTGATATGCTGGCTATTATTGGGAAATTTGCCATATCTATTTCACTTTTGGCAATTTTATATTTAGGTTCTGCTTGTCATTTTTCTCTTTGTTCTCATCTAGATTTAGACCATTTTTGCCCCTTTTCTCTTTTACATTTTTTGTGTCTATTATTTTAATTAGGTGGCCGATGTTTACTGTAGATGTTGAACTGCATTATCTTGTTTGTGGATTTATAAAATGGTGTTACTACCTAGTCCTGTATGTTAGAATGATTCAAACAAATTCTACGGCAGTTGGGTTAATAAGTATAAAATAAGGTGACAATCTAGCTTTTACTTTAGAGGCAATGTTCTAATCTATGGATTATTATCTTAACTGAAAATTGGGGCATAGCCTTCTTTGTTTTCTTGCCTTGACAAACCTTTTGATTCTCATTTTGGTTTCATCGTGAGGCCTAATCTTGTTATTTAGAGCGGACAACGTTTAGGGGATTGCTGAGTTATAACTTTCTCTTATTGTTTTAATGTTTAAAATATCATTTTTGGTGAATATATGTCATGTACTAGTTTTTTGTTTGACCGAGTTTGGTAATTAAGATTGTCTCAATCCATCGGACAGAAGTAGAATTCCCTCTCTAGAATGGGACTGTCGCTTCCAGCTGTTCGACTTCACACTTCCACGGTATAGTATTTGGTTTGAGTTCTTTGTGATGTCCTCATTGCATTGGGTAACTGTCTATTCAATGCTCATTACATCGATTTGTATACTGAAATTCAAATTTTTAAACTCATGTTGCTTATTGTGGTGCCTCTGGAAAACGTTTTGTTGTCCTTTCTGTCAAATGGTTTAAGAAAGGTTCCACGTTATGTTTTTATGGTTCAATTAAAAATAAAGTTCGATGGAGCTTTTTGGAGTTTTTTTAACTGGTTGATTGTATTATAATTTGATTTTGATATTGTGGAAATTATTGTCGAAACATGGTGTGAAAAGTTCATTCAGAATCATGTATGTTTTATACAGTTTAAATGCATTATTTTTAATGGCTTCAAGTGTTCAGGGATCTAGGGTTGGCTGGGTCCTGCATTTACTGATTACTCTCCTTGAGATTTTGGATGGGATGAATTGTTTCCTTACTTCTCATTTGCCTTGTGTTTTATTTCTGTTTTTCTATGCAGCTTCATATCAGAATTCTCAAGGGGCACAGAGCGACGATGATCCAAATAACACAACTGTGGGTACTGTTGTCAATTTTGATATCAAAAATTCCTTTTCCAGACATGTTTGTAACTTCAGGAATTTCAATTCAGGTGTTTGTTGGTAATCTGGATTCTATAGTTACGGATGATCATTTGAGAGAACTATTCAGCCAATATGGGCAACTAGTACATGTTAAAATACCAGCGGGCAAACGATGTGGGTTTGTTCAATTTTCTGACAGGCAAGTAAATTTACACCGCCCCTTAACCCACACACGGTAGACAGCAGCAAGCTGTGTAATGGCTTTTTGTATTTCTGTTTCTTCAGAAGCTGTGCAGAGGAAGCATTGAAAATGTTAAATGGAACTCAGTTGGGTGGGCAACATATCCGTCTTTCATGGGGCCGTAGTCCTTCAAACAAACAGGTCTTGTACATAATCTGATGCAGCTTTTAAATTCTTTTTCTATGCCAACTTTGAATCCAATTAATGCTTTTGAGGTCTGTTTGCATTCAGACTCAGCCAGACACAAACCAGTGGAATGCTGCTGGATACTATGGATATGCCCAGGGTTATGAGAATTATGGATATGCGGCTGCTCCCCAAGACCCGAACATGTACTATGGAGGATATCCCGGGTATGGAAATTATCAGCAGGCCCCGCAACCACAGCAGTAGGACTTTTTTGGGGCCTCGCGGGGTTCATGTGATTGCTTATTATTGTAAAAGTAACTAGTGCAAGTATGATGGTGATTTGATACTCTTACTACTATTGTCTGTCTTCCAGTTCAGGCTTTGTGCTGATATTTTCTTAATACCCCGATGTGCTGTATGAAACTTTCATTCTCATAAAATTTTGTGAGCACTTTTTGCTTTTGACTAAAATATGGGACTGCATATCGATATTATTATATTGATATATAGAAGATAACCAGGCATATTTATATTTTTGAAATGGGTCCTGTTATCTTGATGTGCATTGAATGGATACCTCTTTGGGTATCCATTTACTTGTGAAGATTTGAGCTGGGGTGGTTTGATCATGGGTCACTTTGTTTGCCTGAATTTTCAACTCGTGAAAGAAACAATGTTGGTCATTTTTGGCACATTCATCCAATTTTTTATTTATTTTTTTTATAAAAGAATGATCCCAATTTGACATTTATTTGATTCAAAAAGGGAAAAAGAATGATCCCAATGTGACGTTTATTCATTTATTGAAGGATATTTGATGGCTTGTTTTTAGAAAGATAATAAGATAATAAAAAAAATAAATGTGTTTGATAGAATACTCAACGGAAGTATGATTTGTTAATGATCTCGATAGGGAAATTCACGAGATACCAAAATAGCACATGTCAAAGAAAGATGGCTACTAGCTCAACAAATAAATTAATAAAGACACTCAAATTTGAAGCTAAACGTCATATGATATGACAGATTAGAAATAGTTAGGTTAGTAACATTAAAGATTAGATCTATTGACTATTATTACACAGCCCCTGAACTGACTTTTAATGGTGGGTTTCTACTATTCCCCCTATACTTAATCCTGTTTCTTCAAGTTCAAGCAATTATCTGCCGCTTGGCTGAACAACTCCTGGACCTGTTTCAGTTCCTTCTCTGTCATCACAAAAACCACGGACATTGTTAGTCCTGGTGACCAGAAAATTAAAGTAAAATAATGCTATATAGCATATCCAGTACAGTTGCTAATGGACTGTCGTGTGAACTACATAGTATATTCTACAGAATTAAAGTCATATTTATGAACTGCTCCCTGAAGTTGTAGAGTTCTAAAATTCATTAAAAAAAATAAATAAATACTGATCAGTGACTTTGACAATTGCCAAGGACCCCTGTATAGTTATTGAAGGATTAGATAGCAGTAATAAGTAACTATTATTCTACCTAAATATCCTGTCATTTTGATAAGTAGAAAGGATCTGTAAGTTAAACCTGCAGCTTCCAGTTGCCTTTGCAGTTCTTGGCCCACAGCATCATTTTCAGCCTTGGTGGGTAGGGACATTACCACAAGGAAAAATAAGTAAATAAATAAAAATAAGAAACACTAGAATAAAAGAAATTGGAGATAACAAATCTAACAACTCCACAGTATATACCTGGAGTTCTGCAATCCTTTTCAGTTGAGCTTCTTCACCGTCCTCGGCCAATGGAAGTGCTGCAACCAATGCATCAAACTGCAAAAGCAACAAGCAGGGATAAATTATGTTGGACTACTCATTAAGTAATTTGATAAAATCAACACTTGCTAATAAACATTATATTATAGGTATGCAGATCATTGAGATAATTGATGGAGAAAAAAATTGCAAATTAAAAGCGTCCATTATCTCTTTACTTTAGAGTCTAACAAAGATTCTACCCTAAATCTTCTAGCTATAAAATTTTTCAAACCATTATGGATATTGGATAATAGTTTCAATTCTACAGAAGTACGAGTTGTTCAAGAAATTGTTGCAACACTCTGAAAATTCTAAGTAAACTTCATCAAAATGCTCTTCTATCTACCGGATAAATGTAGACTTTCAAACCAGCAACCAGTGATTTAGCCTCAAAAAGACTCCAAGACTGAATCAATTTTATCTGATGAGTACAAAAGTTTAATAGAAACACGTGGGTTTTATACTTGAAAATGGACAGTCTTTTCAGCCTAGAGGTCTGGCATAGTAATCAACAAATGTGCACCAGCAACATCCAATGAAAAGAGATAGCGGATTCGTATAATAATAAAACCTTTATAATCAATGGATGTTGAACAGATAATGCAAGCAAAACACAGACCTGCTTAGCAGCTTTTACAAGAGCAGCACTCATGAGCTTGGGTTGCTCCGCAAAGTTTGCCGCATCATCAGTAGGATTAGCAGGTGGTTCCGGGTAGTTCGGAGAGAGCCTAACAGGAGGAGCATCCCTTTGCAGTGTCCCAAAGGCATTAAAAGCAATACCTGCAATTTGATTGACTTGTTCTTGTAACTGCGAGATTATGTCCATCCTGTAAACATATTGCTAAAGTTTTCAACTTCAAAGTCTTACATTTATATACAAGAGAACCAACGAAAAATTATAAACCAGAAACCAAATATTGCATTCTTTACATCCTCTTTATAACAGTAAAAAAGAAGTGGCTTTTTTATTGAAAAATAAATCATTATTGATGCAAAAAAAAAAAAAATGATTTTTTAGAACTTTCAATATTCATTTAAGACTCTAAATTATCCAAAAATTGTGAAACCGGCTAAGCTTCTCAACTTGAAACCCATTTCATGTGAAAGTTCGTATTTATCTAAGGTTCTTACCCTATGCGGAATTTATCACAATTAACTGGGATAAATCATAATTAATGTGTCTATGGATTCTCAACAAGCAACATTAATTCTAATGGCAATAAATCAAAACAAAATATTAAAGCAGAAAATAAATCAACAACACATGATCAACACAAGTTATTTTGGTGACGAAGTGGAAAACTCGTGCGAGTAAAAAACCACTCCGGGTATCTCGGCTACCAACCCAAATCCACTATAAAGAGAAAAACTTACAGTGATGGTAAAAGACCTATGGTGGCAACTCCACTGACTCTAGTACCTCTAGACTGCAAGAACTCGAAGAACTCCTCGAGCCCGTATCCCACGGTTTTCTTCGGAACCTATGAAGTCTCTGAGCGGATCAACTCTGCAATTCTGAATGCCGTAACTCCGACTGTTAATCTTCCTCATCGAAAACTCTGAAGGTTTAGGAAATTGAGTTTTGATGTGTTGATGGTTTAACAAAGATCAATCTCACCACAAACAAATAAGGCAAGAAAAGTAAATAAGTATTCAATGTGAGAACAAGAAGATTGAAAACTAAAAATATGTTTAGGCTCAAGATAATGTGTTTTCAACACTTGTGAAGGTGGCTCAATGTTTGTTTATATAGGTAGGGCAAATGAAATGATTTCCTAGTGTAATTTTGGCTTAAAAACGTGTCTAAAATAACCTACTTACATAGGGGCGTTCGAATGCACTTCAAACTCAACTCAAACGCAAAGTTTCTGCCTCGAAACATTCGAACGAAAATACGAACGTGGGTCGCGGATTGATTTTCAGGGATAACTTAAAACGCTTGTAACTTTCTCGTCCCTTGGCCAAATCATGCGTTATTTATATGTACGCATCGTCTTCGAGTCTACTTTCCAATGCAACTGACCTCATGTCAATTGGAACTCTAAATCTTCTGGAATATTCAAAAGAGTGAACATCGCTCGGATAACTCCATCAAATTTTGTCCAAATATTTATCCAATTACACCGAGATCTTCAACACTCATTACAACTCAATTGAAATTGTTTTGTTACGGACGTTGCCAATAAAAATGGAACTAACATCGTGGAATTGAAAACTGTAATTACTACTAGCAGCAATCGAACAAAACAATATTAGAATCACACATATTACAAAACCCAGTTAACATTTAATGCAAATTATTGAAAAAAAGTATTGTATTGGTTCATTAACAAGCCCAAATGATGCATGCACAGGGTCAGGGAGCCAATTATTATAGTTATATATTTAGTGAAAGAAAAAGAAAAAAGAGATTATTTACCTCCAACACGCGGGTTACCAATTTCAAAACAAGCCAGAAACTATTACAAAAAGTCAAAAAGCTCTACGATTTCAAGTGCGTGTTTACTTTCTTATTTTCTCGGGAAAAAAACAAAAAAAAACAAAAAAACGAAGACAGGTCGAAATCAGCAGCAAACTTGTACAGTTTCTTTTTTAATATAATTTTATTTTTAGAAACTTGAGGAGAGCACTGGAAATCGAGAGAGCAAGTTATGGGGAGAGGGAAGATGTCGTCGGTCTTTTTTACGAGGTTGAATTGCCATGCTGGGCCAAACAATATAATCTATTTGGATCTACTTAAGTCCCATCATCATCAGCCATAGGCCCACAAAAATATTCTTCTCTTTTTTTCATTTTCTTTTTTATTTTTTGAATAAAATGAAAAACTTAATTACAAACTGATTCTTTTTGAATAAAAACTAAAATTATTAAAATTCATTTCCATTTTTTTTTAATCTAGAAGGAACTTAAAATTATTGATATCAGTGTTTTTTTTTATTAAAATCGAATGAATCCAATATAGTCTTATCAATCTCACAAAATTAACGGTAAAAAATAGAATAACAAAAATTATTAAGTTTTGTACTTTTAAATAAGGACTAGTAAAGTTTAATACAAACATAGATTTTTTTATTTATTTATTTTAGCTTGTAATTATTGACTTCAATTGATTTCCGAAATCAAAGCTGGATTAAGTAAGCTTGAGATGGGATGATCAGTAGGAGGCTTTTGCTTTGATTTTGGGCAATAAGAGAATAAATGAGGACACTTCTGAGGCCATTTAACGGCCACATTTTAAGTAGCTAAGACATTATTTGGAATACAAATTTTACATCCCAACGATGTAAATCTTGTATTATTATTCAAGGACAATAAAAAAGCCTTAGGAGTGTGGTTTGGTGACATAAAATTTAGGATTTGATTGTTAAAGTCGTAAATTCGAATTCAAATGAGTAAGGAATTTTACTTATTCCGCTTAAGCCTCCAACGTTTCCGAAAAAAAAATTAAAACAAAAAGAAAGTGAAAAAAATTATCCACAACACACTCCTCACTGATTGGGAAGAAAGAGAGACAATCATCATACTAGAAAACTAAATTTTCCATGTATTATCATCTAATCGAAATGAAAAGTAGATTGCAAGAATTCAGATTACAAAATTATCCAGAGCAGGCTACACCAAACTCTGGATTACCTGCAAGTACTCTTTCAAACAATTGGCGATCAAGATAAGCCTCACCTATTTATTCCTAAAGCCTTGATAATATATGCCTCAAATGTATCAAGTCTTTTCCCCATCTAGTGTTTTCCAAAAAACTTTCAGCCTGAACCAGGTAGGTTCAAACCACTAGATAAATCTAAATGGGTGTGCGTCATGGCAGCTTTGAGATCAGGATCCACATCATTGGTATCAGCAGAAGAATTACATATTTGGGTATCATTTATTCTTGGAAGAACTGATTCTTCAGTTCCAAGCTTGGGTTCGGTTGAGATAGCTTCTCCACCAAACATCATTACTGATAGATTAGTCATTGTTGCTGAGTATGAACCACTGGCAGTAGTATTAGCAGCTCCACCAACAGGCAGGGATGTGTCATAACCTCCGGCAGTAATATTAGCAGCTTCACCAACAGGGAGGGATGTGTCATAACCTCCAGCAGTATTATTAGCAGCTTCGCCAACAGAGAAGGATGTGTCGCAACCTCCAGAAGTAATATTAGCAGCTCTACCAACAGGGAGAGATATTTCATCCTCGGCTATTTTCTCGTTAGCAAGCTCCAACAATGCATCTTCTGGCGTATATTTCCTTGAAGAATTCTGCTTTTCTGTAATAATATCAGTTCCAATCACTTGAGTAGAAATGGATTTAGGTTCAGCAGATGGAGGGGTTTGGTTATATTCAATGTTTTGATTACCCATCAAAAAGCCAATTCCAATTGGTTCTGAAGATATGAATTTGGGTTTAGTTAATACAGAAGTATGGTTGTCTTCAACGTTCAGACTTTTCACTTCCTCATGAACTGGATCACTTGGCTTGGGGTCAGAACTCAATGGCTGATCTTCACCTTGAGGCTCCTGATTAACATTTTTAGAACATCGCATAAGATCAACAATTGGTGCAGAAACAGATTCTGATAGTGCTGAAGCAGGCTCCATTTGTTTAGATGCGTCTACTTCCATGACAGTGTCCTGCTGCACTTGATCCTGTTCGACAACTTTATCATTTTTTAATTGGGCCATAATTAAGGCAGTTTGGTTCTCAAGTCCAGAATCTAATATCAGCTGTGGCACTACTTTTTCTCCCAAGGACGGACCTGTCTTCATCGGCAATTTATCAGCTAGAGGTGTCATAGCAAAATCAGGTTGGTTCTCACCTGCAGTTGGACCGCCAGACTCAACTACAGGGGGTGGAATTTGATCTGGAAAGTTAGGTGTCATAGCAAAATCAAATCGGTTCTTGACTGCAGTTGGAATGCCAGAGTGAACTTCTGGTGGTGGAACTTGATCTGGAAATTTAGGTGCATTCATTTTATACTCAGCGGCTTGCTTATTAGTTTGTTCTGATGGGGGAACAAAATCATGGAGCTGACTTTGAGGGTTTTGAACTGGGATATGAATCTCTTTTCTTTTATACATCTTAGCATTTGGAGCCACATCATTTGCTGCAGTAATTGGAGTGAATCGCCCCGGTAAAAATACAACACCCCTCAGTTGAGTGTCAGTGCCTCCTACTTTAACATTAAGAAGATACCCAGCATCAAACGAACCTTCAATGACACCAGAAACCACCTGCCCCTCCATGTCATCAATAGCAGCACTACATGCACCCACGATCTGTTTGTTCTTCTTCATACTGTCAGAACCAGGCATTATTGGCGAGTTCTCCCCTTGAAGTTGAATATCATCCTTACGTGGACGACCACGTTTCCGTTTTATGGGGGGATCTGCTGGAGAAAACAAGCTGGTGCCTCGACTCTGTTGGCTCATCTTGTAAGAATGGGTTTAAAACAGCTTAATTTACAGTGGTCTTCTATAAGTTTTCACTGCAAACAAGACAGTAAGGTCTTTATCTTTTTCATCTATGTCAAACAACCAATGATTGAGGAAGGATAGTCTATAATTTGTCGAAATCATCAGTTACAGTGCAGTTTTCAGAAGCAAAAAGATATGCTACAAAATTGAAAAAAATAAGCAACACTGCAAACATGTAGAATGTGATAGAAATAAAATCATGGTTCAAATAATCAAGCATTTTGATGGCCAAAAATACCATACTCAACCCATCTTGAAAAACAAAGTTCGATCATGTGCGAGGAGCACGATGATCCAAACAAAATATCAAAATGCATACTGTGGAACTATGTGCTGAAGAATGATAATCATAAATTTAAGAAATCTAGTTTAAAAGGTTATCATATATGCACGAATCATGATTAACAAAATTGGAGTTACAAGTAGTCAAGTAGAATCAAACATACAAGCAAAACATGCGTTTATTTCATGAGAAGACAAAAGGTAGCACTGATATGAAAAAGATGACACAAGATCAGCTCAAATGGGTTTTACATATATAATAAAGACTTAAGACCCACAAGATTGCTTCTTGAGACAATCTGAGGTCCAAAACTACCCTAGAGTTCATAGTTTGAACTTTGAAGACATCTTCAAGAAAATATAAGTTGAATACTGTACCTTTCCCTACCTTAAGAATGACAACCTTATACAGTGTATCTCACCCAAAATGAACATCATCATCACGTAACCAAACAAGAAACAAATGGATGCAAACAGGAATGCACTTAAAGTGGTCTGACATTTAAAATCTACTAGCTATTGAAAAATGAGTACAAAAATGACAAGTTCAGCCTCCACAAAGAATGAAATAAACTACAAAGCAAATTGTGGTCTTAAAATCTTCAAGAGCTTCCAGTGTCAAATACTGTATTTGAGGAGAATACAAATAGTATAGATAACATGATGATTGTTATTTGCCTGTATCATACACCAACCTCAATCCAGCAATATCTCACTCATGTATAAATCAAGCAAACCATGGATGGGCATAATTTAGTGACCTGTGGCTCTATTTAGAATTTTCATTGCTGTCTTTGTGTTTTTAGTCTCATTATATCTTTTCCATATGACCCACGAGAAAAAGCTATGAGAATAACCAAAACATAGAATGAGACCACATAAAATAAACCAAGAAGTGAATAGACATTTGAAAATATTAGCATAAAACCTAGGATTATCTTTTTCTTTTTTCTTTTTTTAATTGAGGTCGGTGTATGATACAGGCAAAGAATTTCCATCACAACTGATTGGAAAACAAAAATTTGAAAACATAAGCATCCAAACACAATAACAAGCAACTGAAAAAGTATTAAATAAGACACGTTTAGTCAGAGGATACATATTTGCAGTATTGGCATTTCATAGAAACTTTATCTTCTTACATTCTTTAGAAGTCAGTGTAGTCTTCATGCTCGTCATTCTCACTTCCTTTGAATTTATCGCAAAGTTTTCAATATTAAATAATTTTATACTGCACCGAAACAAAATTGTTTATCGCAATATTCTTGCATCCTTCCTTCCTAATTTTCATTTAAATTTTCCATCCAACTTTCATAATTTTCAAAGTTTACATCTTTTTGACATTCAGCGCTTCACAAAACTATACACAACAAAATTCTCCATCTTTTTGAAGGATGGACCCGAGGCACTCAAAAGACTCGCTACTTGAGATTGGTTGGTTGCCAATTCTTATTTCCGTTGCATTACCTCTATTACCTTTGTTAAACTCACACACCATGAGTTCAATTTTTAACCTACTTAGTCGGAGGCCTTTTAGTTTCTAAGGTTTTACTCCACATCACAAGTTTAGCCTCTACGCCTTCTTTAAACTCATCCACCAATACTATATCATCAGCAAATTGCATACACCATGGCACCTCATTTTGGATATCCTTAATAATTACATCCATCACTAAGGCAAAAAGATAAAGGCTCAATGCAGAACATTGGTGTAAGCCTATGGTAGTAGGAAAGTGCCTTGTTACTTCTCCTTGAGTCCTAACACAAGTTATTGCGTTTTCATACATATCTTTAATGGCTTGAATATAAGTAATACGTACTTCCTTCTTTTCTAATACCTCCAAAGAATTTCTATTGTATTCTTTTTCTAGATCTATAAGTATCATATGAAGGTCTTTCTCCCTACTACGATGATGTTCCATTAAAGATAAGTATTCTATTGGTATTCTATTGTATGCTTTTCCTAGATCTATAAGTATCATATGAAGGTCTTTCTCCCTACTACAAGGATGTTCCATCAAGCCCCTTAGCGACTAAAAAGAGTATTAAATAAGAAAAATTTCTATGAAATGCCAATACTGCAAATATGTAATATACTATCAGCTTTATGACTTTTATCCTCTGACTATTACATAAATCAAAATTTATCTTCTTCAGACGTCAGTGTATTCTTCATTCTCATCAGTTCTCACTTCCTTTGAATCCATCCCAAAGTTTTCAATATTAAATAATTTTACAATGCACCGAAACTAAATTTTCATCGCAACATTGTTCCATCCTTCCTTCCTAATTTTTCCATCCAACTTTCATTATTTTCAAAGTTACCATCTTTTTGACATACAGCGCTTCACAAAACTATACACAACAGAAATTTCACATCAAAGCACAAATATAATATTAACAGAGACAAATATAAAATCTAAAAAACTGACACAATACACGTAGTAGGCCACAGATTTTGATAGAACATAAATTTTTGCTCAAATTAAACTAGCTAGATCTCTGAATTTGAACATCCCCACAAACAATCCAAAAGCTCATTGAACATCGTGAAAATCAATGCTCGGGTGTCAGTTTCATTCACTATTTTTACGTTAACAAACAATTTCATTAAAGATCAATCGTAAAAATAAACGTTAAAAAAATGCATCATATTTAATTTGAAGAGACTTACATTTGCACGATAATCGCTCGGACCGCAAAAGGGTGGCTGAAGAATATATCAAAATTCGAAATTGGTGGATATTTTGTTTGTTTTATTTGCTTTTCTTCCGTTTATTTTTGTTTCTTCGCCCTTCTGATTGGCCCGCGGGATAGCGAACGTAACCGAAATGCAAAGAGACTGACGAAACAGCGTCGTTTTGGTTACTCGATGCAATTGTCGCCGGGCCCAATATCCATTTGGGCTTTTCTGTGAGCTTGCTCTAGTGGGCCTTAGAAGATTTTAAATCTTCTAAACTATAATAAAACTTGAGTGGGTCCCATTAAAGTCACCGGTGACTCAGCATGGTCAACAAATGGGTACGTGTGTTGCGCACGCGACAATCAACGATTTATAACCAAAGAAAAAGAAAACCGAAAACAGATTGACTTGTTTCCAGAAACACCAAGAACATTTGAAGCAAAAACAAAAAACGCAACCATGAATTCTCTGCTAGCTAACGGCATCTCAAGCTTCTCCCCGCAGACGACCATCGACCCACCAAAACCCTTAAAAGGATTTCACCCAAAGCTCGGAAATCCCAAATCAGTATTCCCCATAAGCTCAAGGCTCTTCAAGATCCGAGCGGATGTCGGGTACGGGGCAAACACCATTAGTTCGGACCCTAGCTCTTCACCAGGTAATTTATCATCTTCAACACAAAGTTCCGATGATAAAATTCAAGAAATTTTGCGTAATCGTGATTACGATAAGAAATTCGGTTTTAATTGGGATATTGATTCGGTTACTATCCCCAAAGGGCTCTCAAAAGAAACGATTCGTTTGTTATCTTCTTTAAAAGAAGAACCCGCTTGGATGCTTGAGTATAGGTTGAATGCTTTTGAGAAATTTTTGAAAATGAAAGAACCCAATTGGTCTGATAACCGATACCCGCCAATTAATTTCCAAGATCTATGTTATTACTCAGCACCCAAAAAGAAACCTACTTTAAATAGCCTTGATGAGGCCGACCCAGAGCTGATAAGGTACTTTGAAAAGCTGGGTGTGCCTTTAAACGAACAGAATCGATTGGCTAATGTGGCGGTTGATGCTGTTCTTGATAGTGTTTCAATTGCCACCACTCATAGGAAGACTCTAGAGGAGGCTGGTGTGATTTTCTGCTCCATATCCGAAGCAATTAGGGAGCATCCAGATTTAGTTAGAAAGAATTTAGGGAGAGTTGTGCCTAATGAGGATAATTACTATGCGGCACTGAATGCTGCAGTGTTCAGTGATGGATCGTTCTGTTACATACCGAAGAATACCAAGTGTCCAATGCCAATTTCAACGTATTTTAGGATTAATGCGATGGAGACGGGGCAATTTGAAAGGACTTTAATTGTTGCAGATGAAGGGAGTTTTGTGGAGTATTTGGAAGGGTGTACCGCACCTTCTTATGATAAGAACCAGCTTCATGCTGCTGTGGTTGAGTTGTATTGTGCTGAGGGTGCGGAGATTAAGTACTCCACGGTGCAGAATTGGTATGCTGGGGATGAAGAAGGCAATGGTGGGATTTATAATTTTGTTACAAAGAGGGGAATTTGTGCTGGGGATCGCTCAAAAATATCATGGACTCAGGTGGAAACAGGATCCGCTATTACTTGGAAGTACCCTAGTGTTGTTTTGGAGGGGGATGATACTGTGGGAGAGTTCTATTCTGTTGCATTGACAAATAATTATCAGCAAGCTGACACTGGGACTAAGATGATACACAAGGGGAAGAATACAAGGAGTCGGATTATTTCCAAGGGTATTTCAGTTGGGAACTCGAGAAATTGTTATAGAGGGCTTGTTCAGGTACAGTCAAAAGCTGAGAATGCTCGAAACTCATCCCAGTGTGACTCAATGCTTATTGGTGACAGTGCCGCTGCCAACACTTATCCCTACATCCAGGTATTTTTAGTTCATTTATTGTTGTGTATTCTCTTAATGTTATATTTGATGGATTACTTGCTCATATATTCTTTGTGGTTGCATGACTTGTTTATTAATTTGTGATTTTGTGCAACTGTAGTCAATGCAAAGTTGACTTCAGTACCAATGGCCTTGAGGATAATGGAGTAATGGACAGTCTTGTTGTTGTTAGAGAATTGGCTGGGGTATGGTATAGAGATGAGGGGACTTGTAATGGACAGTATAAGCGTAGTCCTAGGGAGCCTACCTTGTATGGAAATAGTCTATGTAGGTGTTTATGTTGCTCGTCCCTGTGAATTTGTGTGCTTGAGTTGTTTTTATCTGCTAGAATTCAATGTTTGAAGAAGTGTAGATTATTGGTAACTGGTAGTTCTATTATTTAAAATGTTGGAATTATCTCCACTGCACTTCTTTCCATACCTACTTCAAGTTTCCGTAGGGGGGATGGAATTCATAAATATCAACAAAGCTACGTATCTTTTACCAAAATGGTTGTAATGCTTGTGTTTGCTAACAGTTGCAAATGGTGAACGCAAACTATGTAGAATCATTTTATATCCAGGTTAGTCTGAGTTGGGTTGGATTTTTAACAAGGACGATAGGAATGCTTTATCTTATTTAACTGTCAAATTCTTTTTTAAAATTTTGCTGCCAGTGTCGTCAGGTTTAGGTCCATTTCTAACTGTCTTGCTTCAGTTTAATGTTGAAAGTACAGTATTAATTAGTAATGCCCATTAGTAGTTAACAATAGTTCTGGATTAAATGCCACAACATCTATATCCCCAACAATCCCTTGAATAATATGATCCTAAGCTTTTCCGGTTGACCTGCCACAGAGTGTGCCGTTGGGAGGCTGACAGAATGCTTAGGATGACTACTGTCAGTTGCTACAAAGTCGCATTGATTCATAATTCTGAAATTAGATGTTCTGCGGTTTTTTATGTCTATGTTTGCTTGCCCTCCTTCTATGCCATCTGTGTGAAGAAAATAGGAATTTCTTGTGGGATACACGTCTCTTGATTTGTGGATTCATTTATATTTTTTTTAACAGGTGAAGAATCCTACGGCTCGTGTTGAACACGAAGCCAGCACCTCTAAAATTGGTGAAGACCAGCTTTTCTACTTTCAGCAGAGGGGAATTGACTATGAGAAGGCCATGGCTGCAATGATTTCTGGATTTTGCCGTGATGTCTTCAATGAGCTTCCTGATGAGTTTGGTGCTGAGGTGAACCAACTCATGAGTTTGAAACTCGAGGGATCAGTAGGTTAAAGAGGAAACCAATTTTGGTCTCATCAAAAGTTTATATCACTTTTCAATGATGGAGAATTATGAAAGGTTGTAGATGCATAATGTTGGGATCTTGTACGAGTTCTCAAAATCTTGTAAACCTAAATAAACTTGCAATAGTAGTATCACTTCGTGTTTGTATATGTTCGTTTCATTTCAACAACTTTTTAAGATAATGTGTTTTGAGATTTTTACAGGCGATTTGCATTTTTGCTTAATAATGACGTTTACTAATACAAAAAATGTATATTATTAGTAATATAATTACGAGATAAAAGCTTTATGTGGGAAGCGAAGTAATGTTAAGTTTTATTTGTTTAGGTTGGATGTCATAAGAAATTCAATAAGTTTTACCTTGCTTGTTGAAATTTAACACAATCTTCTGTCGGGCTTGCGATAAATTATGAAAATATATTATAATTTAAGTATTAGTAGGAGTTGAAATATTTCAGCAAATGATTCAGGTATGTTCAGCGTAGATTTTTAAGTGTCTTGATGAGAAAATGAGTACAGATGATATTGTCATAACTTGACATAGACAGAAATCATAAAAGTAGACCTAAATTTATCAAGCTTAATGAATTAATAACTTCTCGAATACATCATAACGACGTTAAAAGATCCATGTAATCATCCACACCTAATGAGAAAATATTTTATTTGAGTTGATTCAGTCATAAATTTATGTTTTATGTATAACGAAAATACGATACTAAAACATTGGTAAAGTCACTTTTATTGTTCGAATGTAGGGGAAAATCCGAAACTTCCCGAACACCTAAGAAAATTTCTCTAGTCCATCTAAGTTGTTAAAAGTGTATCAATTTCTCAATTTCTACTTTAACAGTCATATATGTCAATTCTGTCAGTCATTTTGTGTGGAAAGACCAAAATACCCTAAATGACCAATTTAGCCACAAAAACATACAAAACAAAAATTACAATTTCAACAAAAAAAAAAAAAAAAAAACACCAAAAATCAATAAGCACAAGCTGTATATAAATTATATATGAACATTAACAATTCCAGTTTTAACAGCAATCCTACAAGAACAAGAAGAATTTGCTGCTGCTTTTCTGAGGTCATTTTAAAAAAGTAACATGTATGTTGGTCAGATAACCATTTTATTCTTGTGACGTAATTTTTTCATCAACTCTGTTAACATTAAATAGTAATATCGTATACATTAGGATAAATCGGCGAACTTTTCTCAATTTTCAAGTAATTCCGGACTTCCGTCTGTCTTTGATGTGACTTTATCTCAAAATTATTTTTTTTTAATCGTTGGAAATTAATCACCCTTTCCGAATTTAAGCGTAGCAGGTAAAATCTTCGGCTGTCCTAAGTTCTTATAAAAACACACTTCCTGAATTCGAATAAAGAACCTTAAGATGAGATCCTAAACCCTACACCACCAAACGCCCATTGGGGCACTTTATCCCTAAAACGTTGATAAGGAATATGGATGCCGATGATATTTAGTTTTCTTGTATGTGTTGATAAAACCTTTTCAATTGCATGGTTTTATATATAAGATATGTAATGTTTTTCGTATAAACAAAGCTAAATCATAATAAATTGGAAGTTAGATTGAATTAACGCATGAATATATTTTATTTATATATTTATTTGTGTTGTGTGCTAAAATTTTATTCGAATTTAGATATTAAAGCAAACCAAACACGAGAACATTGATAAATACACACATATATTAGAGTTGTTTTTATATTACGTTATTAATGTCCATATGGATCTAATAAAAAGGCAAAATATCAATGTATTATATTTTTCCTTTAATAACATTCGGATGTTCTTACTCGAAAATATATATACAAATATGTATATGGTTGATCGAAATTTCTTTACTGCCTCCTAAACATACTCCATTACTCCGTTACATTTTGTTTTTTCAATCGTTAGAAAATTCTACCGTTAAACTATTCATTTCGGACTTAAAAGGAACAAGTAAAATCCCCGACTATCTCAGGTTCTTACAAGAAATACACTATCTGGATTCGAATCCATGACCTCGAAGTGAGATCCTGAACCCTACACCATCAAACCACTCATCTTGGGACTACTCCATTACACTTTCCAAAACTAAATTGGATATTTCCATGTAATGATTACTTCACCAGTTTCTCACACCTTAGTTGAACATTCTTAATTTTGTTAGATAATACTGCACTTCAAAGATATGTTGTAAATTATAACCTTCATATTTTAATAAATAAAATAATACAAAATTGTTTCATTATTATTAAATTTACATCAATAACAAAAATAGTTTTATCACAATTTATATATAGTTTGATGTACATCCACATAAATACTATGGAAATATTTTTACCCAATAATTAGAGAAAATGAGGCAAGTAACAGCAACACAATAATAATAATAATTAATAATTAATAATAAAATAATAAAAATATCTATTATTTAATATGTAATTGATAATAATTAATGCCACACCACAACGTTTTATTAGCATATCTCAAGTTTGTAAGCATAGGATTCCTCCCTCTTTTTCGACCACCCAACTTTTAACATTTTCTTCTGCAGTTTGGCTACAGATGATGTCTTAATAAATGTATTTATTAAAAATTAAAAATGGAATTATTAAGTATGAACTATGAAGGAGTCAGCAATTTTTTGTCAGTGCGTTGACTCTGGGCACGCCACCACTCAAGCCTAAATGTGTGATGTGTTAATATTTAAACGATTAAATTTTTTTTTTTTAAATCTAATCATATTATATTATTATTTTATAATCATATTTTTACATTATTGATGATTAATTTCATAAAATATTTATAAATTTTTAATTTAGTTATTATTATTTTTTTCAATATTTTAAATAATTTAAATGACGATTATATCTTATAAAAAAATTATTAGTGTAATTATAATAATTAGAAGAGATACAGTGTAAAAAAAATTTAAGTAAATGTTATATTCAGTTAATGTTATTAATTATTAATTTTATTATTATTATTATTAGAAAATAGAAAAAACCGAATTATACTGAACATAATAGATAATTAAAAATAAGTATAATTTTTTTTAATAAAATACTGAACAACTACTTTAAAAAAAAAATCAAATAATTATAATTATAATTTTTTTTTTTTTATATAATTATACCAAACCTTATCCATCCCTCTGAGTTTATCTACTGAGCTGAGTTTTTAAGTCAAAAAGATGCATGAGGCCTGCCGTATAGAAAATCAATGGAATAGATCAGGTTAGCTGAATTTTATGTAAGATTTTTATAAATTTTGATCGATAATTATTAAATAAATTTTCAAATAAATAAAATAAATGCGGTATGTTTTTTCATATTTTCCTGAGAACGGTGTGTTACTTTTTAGGCATAATATATATATAAATTAAATAATTGTTCTGCAATCATATATATATATATATGTAAAATCAAATAGCCTTGAACATTGATCTGAATGACAAAAGATTCACTACTTACTAGACAGGTTCATAATTATCCAGCATATTCGCCCACATGCTATGAGTAATACTCTTAATTATTTAACCTCCAACTACATTTGAAAATTAAAAATTCATATGAAATCCTCATTCCTCGAACTTGTTGAGGG